>CAUYPK010074113.1:0-73176 GCA_963574355.1 Loris lydekkerianus
TGAAGACAATGGTATTTAATTATTATTCCCATCCCACAAGACTCTCATGAAAATAAAACATTTCAAACAGCAAAAGAGAAAAAAAATCAAGTGAAAAGGAAGAAAAGAAAGAAGAGAAAACATCAAATTCACAGCATTTGAATTACTTCTGGACTCTCTTCCTGGTTCTTGAACCTTAAAAACAAACAAACAAACAAAAAAAAAAAAACAAAGAAATTTAAATCATTAGTCAGTAATTTATAATCAAAGAAATTCAAATCATTAATTAGTAATACATAAATGTAAAGAAGAAAATAGAAATATTCCTATATATAGTTGTTAATACTTAAAAATCTAATTGACTCTGACAGTTAGCAGAGATGAAATATGCATACAAAGATACAACTGTTAAACCCTGAAAATCTTTGAAAATTGTCAATTTTTAATGTCAAAAAATATGCTAAAATACCTTCTACTCTTTAGTCATATTAAAATACTAATAACAAAATATTTCTCCCCAAAATTTATATTGTAAAATTTAAAACACTAACATCAAATGTCAATAATAATAAAATAAGCACTTATTCCTTGGGGGGAAGCAACAAGGTTACGCATTATTAGGAAAAGCAGGGAATTTTATTCTGAGTTGCTTTATAAAGCCTAGTACCTATACCCTCTTTAGGCAGGAGAGCACTAGGCTATTCAAACATGAAAAGTCTTTTCCACTAGGAATAATATAGATCCCAACTGAGCAGCCTCCTCTGATACTGGTCTAAGTCTCTAATAGTTCACAGTTTTTTTTGTTTTTGTTTTTTTTTTTTTTTGACCGGGACTGGGTTTGAACCCATCACCTCTGGTATATGGGGCCAGCACCCTACTCCGTGAGCCACAGGCACCACCTCTCTTACTACATTTCTTACCCAACTCTTCTTGGAATGGAATAAATCAGTGATTCTCTATTAAGAGCACAAGAATTCTGCCTTGCCAAGGAGACTTTTCCCCTAAGCTACGCCCCACCACCCACCTCCTACTCTGAGCACAGCAGAGTCAGAGGATATGCCTGATGCCTAAAGCTGGGAAACCAGGTGCAGCACCAGGTGCGGCCACTTCCTTCCCAGCACCCCAAGATCACACTGCCAGGAGACAGAGACAGGGCACCAAAGTGACGCCCATAATCAATGACTGAACTAAACAATAAAGAGATAACATTTCTTTTCTGAAAAGTACAAAATATTCTTTGAATGTGGCACAAAATTTCTACCACAAATGTATACTAATAAATAGTATCTAAAGGTTTTCTGATTAAAGGTTTATTTACTTAACTAGAAGGTCAGTGTAAAAGCTAATCCTTTTTATTTTTTCAAGTTAAGGTTTCTATTTAATTCCCATATAGCACAATTAAAACTATGTTCAGACTTACATGAATATCTTTTTTCCTGTCACTCACAATATATATACAGCCTATATAATATACTATTATTGATTTTAAAATGTGAGGGTTTTCTTCAATTTTTGTGATATAGTCTTTTATTAAAATTATTCCATGGTACTGGGAAGCTGACATGGGAAGATCACTTGAGCTCAGGAGTTTGAGACCAGTCTGATCAAAGCAAGACTCAGTCTCTAGTAAAAAGAAATAAATTAATAAAATAAAATAGAAAAATTAGTTGGGCAATGTGGCAGGCATCTGTAGTCCCAGCTTGAGGATCACTTTAGTCCAGGACTATGAGGTTGCTGTGAGGTAGGCTAAGGCCATGACACTGTAACTGGAGTGACAGAGACTCTGTCTTTAAAAAAAATAAAATAAAATAAAAATAAAAAATATATATATATAAAACTCCACAGTAGATTTTTAGGTTTTTATTTCAAGAATTTTGAAATTAATTCTGCACAGAAAATTGAAAATGTAATAGTGAGATTAATATAATGGGATACTACAAAATCAAGGCCAATAATCAATACTATAATATACCTTCCTTTCAGTAAATTTTGAAACTATAGCATTACATTAAAGACAAAACTATATGCAAATAGCATTATTATTTGAGAATGAGAACAATGTCCTAATCTGACATTTTACTCTTAAATATCACTGCTGCATTCACCCTTCAATCTAAAGTTTCTTACCGAAACTAAAAATGCTAACACCTGGAATTTATTACATCATCAATCCTAAGCACCATGTACACTTTGCTGCATGTATCAATACTTTCCTTAATAATCAATTCCAATTGTTGTACCAAAAAAATCTTCCCGTCTGTTTAAACTATAACCATTTTCATAATATACTAGTAATGGTAAAAGATCTAATCATAAGACTAATGAGTATAATTTGACATACAAGTTTGGAATACTTCTATGATCCCAAACAAATGGGAAATTTATTTGTAGGGTACCCTTAAAAATATCTACTTCTTGATTAATTACGCTTTCCCCCCAAATTCTTTATGGGATAAACAGCAATGATATTTAAGAGTAAAATGTCAAATTAGGATATTAATGAGATTATTAAAATACATATAGCACTACCATTGTCATTTTAGTGTCCTTCAAACATTCAAAAATAACACCAGCAAGAGTGAGTCTTCATTTTGTGAACAGGAGAAACAAATTATACTGGCCATAAATATCATGACCATATTAACTAATTTTTAGCACAATTCTTAAATATTGGCATGGTTTTGAAAAACCAAACTATGTACGGTTTTTTAAGGCTTCTCATTTTGTGAGGGAGAAAAAATTACTTGAAGCAAATAACCAAATTTTCTCAATTGGTAAAAATTATGCCTTGCATAAAAATAAAAGGATTAGAGGCCTCTGTTCTTCTTGAAAACCACCCCATCACCCCCTCTTTTTCTTTGAGAAAACCTACACAATACACATTTTGAAAGCTTTCAGAATGTGTTCTTACACAATAGACCCCCAACTACTCAAAATGAGTTTAGGTGTATCAAGAAAATTATACATGTTTTTAAAATGGTCCAAATAGATATTAAAGGAAAGTTGCTCCCATTTTGCTAAGCACAGCATTCTGAAAGATCACACAGTGAGAAAAATCTCTTACCATATTGTAAATCATAAATTGTGTTTGGAAATAAAATTGTTAATGAAGAAACTGACATTTCTAAAGCTGCTGTTAGAAGTAACCATTCTTGAAACACATTTATGACACAAAATCTTAAAGCCATAGAAACAGAATTCACTGAATTGTATTATATATTTCTTAAAAACTAAAAAAAGTTCAAATGTGATAATGTGCCTTCTCCTTCAAATTACTTTCAACTGATGAATACAAAAACATACATTTAAATGAACCGTTGGCTTTTTCTTTTTTACTAGAAGCATTAACATTTTACCACATCAGGTAATATTTCTCTTATTTATGAATATTTTGATAATAAAATACCTTAACTAGCCTTGTACTTTATAGGAAAAAATTAATTGCAATGGGAAAATAAACAGCATTTAAGTAAAGCACTTCAGAGTCTATTATAACATATGAATAAGAGGATCTAATTATGCTTTATCTTCTTAAAAAGTTATGGTAAAAAAATCTGAACTGTTCTTAAATTATCAATGAATTATCTTTTGCCATTAAAAAATAACAAAAATACTACTATATTTTCTCATGGAAAAAACCACCAGTAGAGGATCTTACATTAGAATTTTAGGTATAAAAAAAGCATTTTCATAATTATACTAGAATTTACAACCATTTATCTATCAAAGCAAATACCTCTCATGCTCATTAGGCAAAGTTCAAGTAACAAATGACATCCAGGCAGTATAGAGAGACATGAGTCTTCTCCATGCACAGCTGTGACTTCTCCTTAGACTTAATGGGTATTGGCTTTACTAGGACGATGGAAGACTTTTCCTAAACTAAAATCGACAGTTTTTAATTTAGAGGATTTTTCTTAAGTAAGAATATTACTCTATCTTTATAAATGCGCCTTAATTTTGTTCCCACTCACTGTCATAGCTGCTGCTGCTAGCCTCTGGTTGAGACATGCTTCGATGTATTGCTCCTTGGGACTCCTCACTTCCTAATAACAAAATGAACAAGACAAGAGAGGAAGGGGGGAAAGACAGTAGCAAATGGAAGGCAGCGGGGAGGAAAAAGAGAGGGAATACTTCAAAACCTTTAGCCTACAGAGTGAAGTTATGTATTCCCTCTTTAGATATCTCAAGCATTCTTTGAGTAAAAGTAAATAAACCTAAGGATGTTCTATCCACAATAGACAATGAAGAAAATGTTAATAAAATCAGGGTGAAGACCATTCTCTTTCAAAGTTGAATGCTTTGCTTTGCACAAACATGCATCAATGCCACTGTCAAAGGGAAGGTAAAATACATCATTGGCCTTATTCAACAGGGCACTTAGGCTTCAATAAAAATTTTAACAAAAATAAGCCTTTTCCATTAGGAACCAAGAAATATTTCAGAACCAACAAAATAGTAAAAAAACAAAAGGCAGACAGGAGAGAAATCTTGAAAGAAAAGAAGAGAAGAAAGGAAGGGAAGGGAAGGGAAGGGAAGGGAAGGGAAGAGAAGAAAGGCATTGTGGGTAGCACTGAATCTCGTCTCACTGAATTACCGTATATACTCGAGTATAAGCCGAGTTTTTCCGGCACACCCAAACTCGGCACAAATTTTGTGCCGAAAAAACTCAGCTTATACTTGAGTATATACAGTAAGTAAATCGTATCTTAGGAAACCTGGAACACACCGACTGGAAGTTTATTAATCATGCAAGTCCCACCTAGTTTTGCCCTCTGCAGATGTTGCCTTTGCTAATGTCATTTCTGAAACTACTATGAAGTACTGTCAATGCCAGTTTATAAGCCATCTAAGAAATTACTTCACACCTTGTTTTTTGCTTTAAAAACTTTGAAAAGTGATAAGTACCCCTTGCCTCCTAACTTGTTCAATGAAAAGGGGAACAATTGAGCAGGTGGAATCTGGCAGCTGCTACAGCCTCATGTCTGACTCTTAACATTCACTATCACAGCAAAATTAGAAGAGATCAGCAGGGGGAAGTGAAAAGAAACTGGCCTGAGGGTTAAGAGTTCTGGTTTCTACCTTTAACCCTTTCACAGTGGGTCTATCATTTATTTTGTTTACTTTTTCTTTTAGAGATGGGGTCTCTATGGTACCCAAGCTGTACTTAAACTCCTGGGCTCAAAATACCCTCCCGTCTCAGCCTCCTGAGCACCTGGGACTACAGGCGTGCACCACTGGGCCTGGCAGCTCTGTCATTTAAACAATCAGTGTCTTGGGCGCCAAATCTGCAAAATGAGGCTAGTTCCCCAGGCCCTACTTCAGGGTTACTGTGAAGAGTAAACAACATGTATGTATAAAAAACTGTGATACACACTATACAAACATAAGATCTTATATGACATTATCTTACATACATAAAATCAAGATGTTATGACCCACAGTTAACCCATTATCTAGTGAGAGGAAATGAAATTTGTGTTTATATATGAAAGAAGCTAAGCAAAACTGTTCAACTTACGGGTTTGTGTGCCCTCCTCTGTCTGTGTATTTGAGCATTCCATATCTTCCACAGTAGATTCTGGGCTTTCTTCAATTTCTTTCTTTCGCTTCTTACACATAAAAATTTAGGAGAAAGACAGAGATGTACTCTGATGGTCAAAAAAGTAAATATACAAACTTACCACATAGTATCTATAAATGTACTTAGGTATAGGTATGTTTTGACATACAGGAAGAATATTCATAAGTTTAGGAAAGTGGATGGGAAGGGACGGGATGAGGAATAGAAGAAAATGGGAGTAAGAGAACTTTCAACTACATAGTCAATTTGGATGGTAAGTGTATTTCTCCATCTCCAACTTTAATAGTTCATCATTGAAAGCTATGTTTTCACTATCATGACTGATCATACAGAAACTCTCTTTTAAAGCAAGGTATTTTCAGAAAAAATGAAATAACCAAAATTAAATCAGAGATTAATGAAACCAAAAGAAAAATCATTCAGAAAATTAACAAAACAAAAAGTTGGTTTTTTGAAAATATAAATTAGATAAAACCTTCAGCCAGACTAAAAATAGAAAAGCAAAATCTCTATTAACTTCAATCAGAAATGATAAAGGGGAAATAACAACAGGTGCCCAGAGAAACAAGAGATTATCTCTAAATACTATAAGAAACTCTCCACCCAAAAAAATGACAATTGGAGGAAATGGATCAATACTTGGAATCACACCCTCTCCTTAGACTTAATCAAGAAACATATCTCCTAAATAGACCAATTTCAAGCACTGAGATTGAAGAAACAATAAAAAATCTTCCAACAAAAAAAATGCCCTGGTTCTGGCTTCACACCAGAATTCTATCAAACCCTCAAAGAGCTTATACCCATACTATAGAAACTATTCCAAAAAACTGAGAAGGAAGAAATGCTCCCCAACACGTTCCATGAAGCAAACATCACTCTGATATCAAAACCAGGAAAAGACCCCAACTAAAAAGGAGAACTTCAGACCAATTTCAGTAATGAATATAAATGCAAAAATACCCAATAGATTATAGCTACACATTAAAAACATCACTCATCACAACTGAGTTGATTTCATCCCAGGGATGCAAGGCTGATTTAACATATGCAAGTTCATAAATGTAATTCACCACATCAATGGAAGCAAAAACAAAGACCATATGATTCTCTCAGTAGATACAGAAAAAATATTGGATAAAATTCAACATCCTTTTCTAATTAGAACTCTGAAGAATATAGGCATAGGTGGCACATTCCTTAAACTGATCAAAGCCATCTATGAGAAACCTATAGCCAATATTACACTGAATGGCGTAAAACTGACCACTTTTCTGCTTAGAACTGGAACTAGACAAACTTGTCCTCTATCACCACTACTATTCAACATAGTGCTGGAAGTTCTAGCCAATACAATCAGGCAAGAAAAGGTAATAAAGGGCATCCAAATGGGGGCAGAGTAAGTTAAACTCTCTTTCTTTGCCAATAATATGATCTTATACTTAAGAGAACCCCAAAGACTCAACCCCAAAGACTCACTCCTGGAAGTGATAAAAAAAAATACAGTAATATCTCAGGATATAAAATCAACGTCCACAAATCAGTAGCTTCTGTATATGCCAATAACAGTCCAGAAGAGAAGCTACTCAAAGACAATTCCCTTAACAATAGCTTTAAAAAAAAAAAAAAAAAGAAGAAGAAGAAAGAAATACCTAGGAATATACATAACCAAAGAGGTGAAGAACCTCTATCTTCACCTAAAGGTGAAGAAAATTACAAAACCCTAAGAAAAGAAATAGCAGAAGATATTAACAAATGGAAGAACATACCACGCTGATGGCTGGGAACAATCAATTATATTAAAATGTCTATACTTCCCAAAACAAAGTACAGATTCAATGCAATCCCCATTAAAATACCAACATCATACTTTCAAGAACTGGAAAAAATAATCCTTCTTTTTGTATGGAGCCAGGAAAAACTGCCTATGGCTAAGGCAATTCTTAGTAATAAAAACAAAGCCGGGGGCATCAGCATACCAGACTTCAGGCTGTCCTACAAGGCCATAGTGATAAAAACAGCATGGTATTAGTACATAAATATAGACATAGACATATGGAATTGAATACAAAACCATTAGATGAAACTAATGTCTTACAGCCTGATCTTACCTAATCTTTGATAAACCAAACAAGAATGTACACTGAGGGACAGAATCCCTATTCGATAAATGGTGTTAGGAGAATTGGATAAACACATGTAAAAGACTGAAACTGGACCTGCACCTTTCTCCACTCACTAAAATTGATTCAAGATAGATAACAGTAAGGCATGAAACAATAAAAATCCTCAAAGAAAGTGTGAAGAAAACACTTGAAAGTACTGGCCTGGGGAAAGACTTTATGAAGAATACTATGATGGCAAGTGCAACAACAACAAAAATAAACAAATGGGACTTAATTAAGCTGAATAGCTTCTGTACAGCTAAGGAGACAACAACCAAAGCAAAGAGACAACTACCAGAAAGGAAAAAAATTTTACATATTATCAAATGGACAAAAGCTTGATAACCAAGATCTACAGAGAACTCAAATTAGGCAACAAAAAAGAGACAACAGTCCCTTGTATCAATGGGTAAGTGACATGAATAGAACCTTCTCTAAAGACAGATGAAAGGCTCATAACAAACATGAAAAAATGCTCATCATCCTTAATCATCAGAGAAATGCAAATCAAAACCACCCTGAGATATCACCTAACCCCAGTGAGAATGGCCCACATCATAAAGTCCAAAAGCTGCAGATGTTGGCGTGGGTGTGGAGAGAAGGGAACACTTTTACACTGCTGGTGGGACTGCAAACTAATACAACCTTTCTGGAAACAAGTATGGAGAATATTCAAAGAGTTCAAACTAGACCTCCCATTTAATCCAGCAATCCCATTACTAGGCATCTACCCAGAAGAAAAAAATTCATTTTATCATAAGGACATTTGCACTAGACTGTTTACTGCAGCTCAATTTACAATTGCCAAATTGTGGAAACAACCTAAATGCCTACTAATCTAGGAACGGATTAACAAACTGTGGTATATGTATACCATGGAATACTACTCAGCCACTAAAAAAGATGGTGACTTTACACCTTTTGTATCAACCTGGATGGAGTTGAAACACATTCTTCTCAGTAAAGCATCACAAGAATGGAGAAGCAAGAATCCAATGTACTCAATTGTGATATGATGACAATTGATACTAGTACAAGGTGGGGAGGAATAAGGGAGTGGAGAGAGGGAAGGGGGGGTGTCACAATTATAAGAGGCAGGACACAATTATAAGAGGGACTTTATCTAACAAATGCAAGCAGTGTAACTTGGTTCTTTGTACCTTCAATGATTCCCCAACAATAATAATAAATAAATGTATTTTACAAACTTGATATCATCACTCACTTAGGCAATGTGGGTGGGAGTGTTGGGGAAAGAATAATCTACTTGATAAATGAATAGCTTTAAAAGTACAAAGCTCTCCTAACATCTCAAAAACTATTTGAATTTCTCACCATTTTATTGGACTGTTCCTAGTTTTCTAGTGGAATGTTACGTAGGAGCTGGTGTTTATATTCTGCAGTTATCCATTTTCCCCAAATGTTTATTTTATCCCCTTACTATTACTACATTTTCTAACATAACCAGTCATGTGTAAAGTTTTAAAATTCCTTAACATCTCCCTATATAGATATAGTCAGAAGGACATTAGTAATAAATATAAAACTCTGTATTTTTCATAACTTATGTAGTTTTAAATTTAAATTGATTCAAATCCAAATTTTAATTCAAAGTCTATGTTTCCTAAAGTAAGTTTGTATCATTTAGAAAACCATCTGATATGTCCCAAATTTCAGATTCACAATGCAAAAGAATGTCCTCCTTTACATATCCTAACAATTAATAGTAAGTTAAACTTCATCTGAGAAATGTTCTTTGCTGCAAGCCATTTTGTATATAGCTAGAAAAGAGGATAATACCAGCTGACAGCACATTGTTCTTTTTCCTAATGACATTATGAGTTCTCTTGTAAAGAGAACTACACTAGAATGCTGAACTCTTAAGGTACGGTATCTTAAAACCTCCGAAGGGTCAGAATTGCTATTACATATGTATTACAATTAATCCCACTGTTTCGAAACATTCTTAAGGTGGCTGTGGAAAGAGCAGAACTCAGAGATAGCCACTATGTTCTTAAGGAAAATACTTCACATATATAAAAATAACAACTTGACTAAACCTTAAGAACCTTTAAAAGGCATTCATTTAGCAGATTTCTATATGGAGATATTGCTTCAAAACAGATATAAGAGTGGCTATAACTTCATACAACTGATGAGAGAAGGGGAGAGTGCCTTACATCTTTCTTTTCCAAAGTGTTGCTTCATGATTACCATCTAAACCCTGCTGGGCTGAACAGATTGGTTCGATAATTACATACAATAACTGCAGTGGGCAGGTAACCCTCAGCTGGCACAGGGCAGCTCCCCTGTGAGAACTTCCATATGCAAACTGCACTGATGGAGTGCATTAGGTACATCTTTCCTGCCGGTGCACAGGCCTGATTAACGCCAGCCAAGACTCCAAGGTTAGCATGTCAGCAGATTTGTGATGCATTAGGCAGGAATAAACACAGACACTTTTGTTCGTTCAGACCAAAATTAAGGAGAAATATTTCAGTACTATATTGCTTTCCATATAGGAGAGAATGTATTTTCAGTTTTTGGAGGGCAGATTTTTAAATGCTCATTATAAAGGGAGCTAGCTATCTAATACATTCTACCCAAGAACATAGTGCATTCATCTTGTTTAAGCTTATTTAATAAAAAGGAGCTTTCTTAATCTCCATTCAGGTAAATTACATAGGAATGAAAATCAGACGGTATTCAACTAACAAAAGAAACACCTGTGCTTTAAGAGGATGCATTAGGTAAAGCACTGAATTGCATTAATCCACACTTAGCCACGTATTTCCTGCCCAACTTTTCCGACAATGTATGTGGTTTGGATAAAAGTTCCAGTAGTCTACAGACCACCAATTAAACAAAACAAAACAAAACCTTTCAAGTTTAAGAGTTTCTAATTGTGTTATTCACTTTATAAGGCAGTAAGTAAAATTCCAAACAATTTGCTGCCATTTCTTCCTTCTGAATATCTCCAAATGCTTTATTTTATTATTTACAACATCCTTAGGCTTCGGATAGTACATATTTTGGTTCCATTTGAACAGAAAAATGGCTTCACAAAGTGACTATGCTAATCTCTGATTTTTGTCACATTCTACCAGGTCTCACAGGTGCCTTTGTGTTTATAAATGAAACCAAAATACTGTACGACACACAGAATAACTTATAAAATAAACTCAGAATAGGGTTTTCTTTTAATTCAGCACAGCTAAAGTTATCTTTTTTAAAAAACTCAATTTATTCCAAAGAGCATTACATACATATTTCACATTTTTGTAGTGTCCAGATACGCTAGTACGAAATTTAGTTAATTAGCAGCTTCTCACTTCCAATTCAGATACAGGAAGACAAGTAGGCTAGATGCATTTGGACTGGTAATTTACTAATAGTCTAAACAGTGATTGGAGCCCAGTTACAGACTTTTATCTTTCAATAGAAAAAGAATAAAAATCCTCAGAGGCAGAAACCAAAGACCAATTCCTTACTTCCCAAATCAAGTATAACTTCTAGATGCTTTCAATAGCCTCTAAGCAAAGTCAATCAGATTCTTGACTGTATACAAGCAAGATGAATACAAAGGCAAGTTTGGTGGGGATTTTCCCATTCCTCATTATAAAAGTCATACAGTTTAATTTTAGAAACTTAGAATATATAGCATCTTAAAATGTTGTACATGTGAACATGTGAATGAAAAACTCTACACACAAATATGACACTGCACTAATCAGTTAATCTTATTTATGTGATTAAGGCCATATGAAATCACCATGTATATGTATAAAATTTACAAATTCCTTAGTAGCAACTACAAACAAAATGAGTTACTAACAGTCACCTAAAAAAAAAAAAAAAAGATACATCTTCTATGAAAGTAAAGCAAACACATGTATTTATAAAACTAGTAGACTTAGTTAAAATCCCCTATACAAACAGAAAAAAATAAAGATCAAGACTGAAGAAAGTCAAAGAGAATGTGCTCCGTGTTTCTTAGCTGGTGGTGGTAAAAAAGACTAGAACTCAGAGCTCTTTATTTGTATTACAACTGCTTTCTCACAGAACTATGCTGCCTCCCTATGTGACTTTTTAGTATAAAGCAGCAGTCCTTGTTGCTGTGTTCCTATCTTAATGCATTTTTCTCTGAAAAACTACAGCACACATATTTGCGTGCTTCATGTAAACTATTTCTATGCCCATCTCTATTTCTCCCCTACTGTGCATGCTCACTGAGGGCAAAGACTATGGTTTTCTTCACTTTAATAATCCTTGATGAACTTAGTACAGCGTTTTACACATATTTATCAATAGATCACCACCTATAAAGCAACTATTCAACTACTGATACTAATAATAAAGAGATGATTTCATATCTTATTCTGAGTCCCTCAAAAACTGTGTAATATCTGAATTCACATTAAGTAATTATAGATGTATTTTTAAGAAAATGCAGGAAAAGGTCAGATAAAATTAGGAAAAAAAGAAATGAAAAGATGGGAAGTGGGTTAGGACATGAATAAGTGACTTTAAAAGGTACAGATGAATTTGAAAAATTATCTAAAAATATTCCGTTAGAATGCATTAAAGTGATTTATTATTTTAAATGAGTTACAGTGCTGAAGACTGTAATAAGAATAATGAATATTGCAATTTCTTTCCACAATAGCATTAACCTCCATCTGAACAGAGGTGAACATCAGCACCATGTACTTACTAAGCATCTACTACCATGTGCCTGGCACTGTTACAGGCTTTATTCTCAAGCTGAAAAATAGACACTATAAAATAGATTAAAGTAAAAGAGAAATTTCAGCTTTTATAAAAACATTAAACACACACACACAATTGATTTCTACAACTATCTGCCTTAATGTAAGTCCTATAAGAAATGCTTATAGCATTCTGTGGTCCAGTGTAATGGCACTTATATGGGACTTCATTCTATGAAATATCAATCCATATATAAATGTAACACAACTTCACAGTCAACCCTTGATTTCGAGTTTTTTGTTGTCGATTATTTGTTTAAATTTAGATCTCTCTCCTGTCAACACTTATTTAATCTACTATAGAGGTAAGAAAATAGAGTACAATTCAAATAATTTTACTAATTATTAACAAGTCTGGGGGAAAGAGTTTAACAAAAGAAAATGTTTAAGTACATGGCTAACAAAGCTTGGAATTATGTTCTTCATTAGTGCAAATTATCCACTCTTACAAGAGTGCTATGAGGAATTAAGAATTTACTATAATTATCTAAAAATGGTATACCAAAGATTACTGCCAATTCATATAATATGCCAAAAAATAATACACTCTGTCAGAGCAAATAAATGAAAAAAAAAAAAAAAAAAAAAAAACCCAACTTTATCTGATTGGCTAGCAGGATTAACTACTTGCTCTAAGGGCAATATTTTTCTTAGCAAAAGCACTGCTTTCATAAAATAGGCGTAATTTGTCTACTTGCTGTTTTGGAGCATACTGTGTCCCTTCAATTTGGCCTATTGAGAAACTACAGAAAGCTGCTTTGATCTCTATTGTTATTCATTCTCCTAGGAAAAACATTCAGTTCATGTGCAGGTGAGCTGAGAAACAAGTTAAACCTTGATCATATCATCTGTAAGAGTACTACATGTCTAAGAACTTACTCTCATCAAAACTTCTTACAATAATAGCAACTGCAACATATTCCTAATGGCACTTCTGAAAACAGTAAATCCAAATTCTAACTTGTTTTTTAACAGCCTTTTGTAATTCTAACATCATATCACAAGGATCATGAAACTTCAACATCATAATCAAACCTGTAGTTATTTAAGCTAAAAGATTTTTCCAGAGACTCCATGAACTAACATCTAAAAGATTAACATGTCAGTATATTCTCTTCTATATTAGAATCAACAAGATACTCCGTCATTCCTGGTTTCCTCTGGGAGTTCTATGACTCACACTATGAATGCCAAAAACTTTTAGCAAAGTTAAGATGTTTCAAAGATAATTTCAAAGATAATTCAAAGGAAATGGGTGACTAGTTATGTTTTACTTATGTTCAATATTTTATGCCCAAAATCATTAGATGTTCACGTATCTTGAGCTTCTGAGGAAAAATAAATGCTTTATAAATGCATAATAATCATGGTTGCATGGCCCTGGCCAAGTCACTTAGCCTCTTTTGAGATTTAGTTTCATCTTTCGTGAATAGATGTATCTCACATGGATGCTGCAAAGCATATGTAAAATAATTTAATAGAGTGCTACATAAAGGCCCATTGATAAAATTTGAGGGTTGCTATCATGTTACCAGAACCTAGCACAACCAAGTCCCCCAGGGAATTCTCAAAATTATATTTAAAAATACAAGACTTTAAAAGCTATAACACTAAAAAACTAAGAAGGCTAATGTTTATGAAGACAAATATTTCAATGAAAACCAAATCCTAAAGTATATACTAGTGGGGAATTAACTGATGTCAAGCCATACATAAACAAGTCTGTTATTAAAAAAAAAAAAAAACAGGCTACTATTAGCTATTATTACAAACAGAATACCTGGTTTCCTCCCAACAAATCTATGACCACAAAATACCGTATATACTCAAGTATAAGCCGAGTTTTTTCAGCACAAAATTTGTGCCGAATTGGGGTTTTTCAGCACAAACTCGGCTTATACTCGAGTATATGCGGTGCCTAATTTGCTAAATATATAAACAGAAAACAGCATAATTTTTTGGTGGTCAGGAGTCCACAGTAATTACTATCTTGTCTTTTAAAGCAAAATCAACTTTTTAACAGTTCACAATCATTTATTATTCGAAACAACCTGTTTTAACATACATAGTCATTAATTGAAATATAAGCCAGTCTTCATCTATGTGTCTACTATCCTGTTTCATAAGCTGAACATTTTAAGCATGTAAGATCTCAGTTCAAAAAAGAGTATTCACAGATTCAAATGAAAACATTCCATATTATTTTCTTGTCATAAAGAAACCAGAAGGATGAGAAAACTTAAAAATAGTGGGTGAAATAATAGCTTTAACAATAATATTGCAGTTAGCGTTTATTTACCATCTGCTATGTACCTGCCACTGTTTAGACACTATATAGCTACCTTAAACTTCACAATAATCTTACAAGAGAGATTAACACTATTGTTTACACAGAAAGAACATTTTTTCAAAAATTCAGAAATGTTTTACATTTCCTAAGAACTGACCACGCTATCAAAGATAAATGAATTTATAATAATACTTTCTTTGAGGTCTCAATTTTGAGCACATCTTACAAGTATGTCCTTTTGTTGCTTCAGCAAATAAATTCTGCTAGATACCACTCAAGTTATATATATGGCATGCATCATTGCCCACATACAATAACTGGACATAGGGCTGATAAATCTACTATTTAAAGTCTGAAATGCCCAATATCTTCTGTATTTATTTGCAAAAAAGCAGTTTTTCACACAGAAACTAGAACGTGAACACTTAAATTATGGAAGGCAGCTGTGCTCACGATACTACCAATGCACTTTGAACACTAAAATTCAGATTTGCAGTGCTTCTCAACTGTACCTGCACAACGAAATCACGTAGGAAGCTTTTTAAAAATCCTGGGTCCTGTGTCCCAGAATTAAAATTTAACAGGTCTGGTGTGCAGCCCACGTAGCAGAATATTTAAAAACTCCCAGGTAATTCTAATACGCAACCCAGGATGCTACCTACAGCCTTACAAATAGCTGTATTAGAATGACTTAAGATACTTGTTTTATAGGACCCTCCCAGACCACACAAAGAAGTAGGGAGTCCGGGTACCCAGAAAACAAGCTATCTGGCCCCAGGATTCACTTATTCTGAGATCACTGGAATTGGATATCTGTGATGAAAACTACACTAAACTAACAGGAAAACAAGTATTTCACTGAGAGCTGAGGGATGCAATATTAAAATTAGTCAACCACAAAAATATATGAATTAATAGTAAAGATTTTCACTACATCACAAAATCTAAAGGAAATCGCAGAACCAAGTAAGAAAGACACTAAACTTAAACAGAACTAATCCCTATACCAAACAAAAGCTCACATAAAAAGCTACAATGACTATTCTTGAAGAGACTTAAGAGGCTATCGTGCCAATCAAATAATTTAGTAACATATAAAGAAAATAACCAATATCCTTAAAATATGACTAAGAAATAGAACAGATGAAATAAATGAACTAGAAGAAGGCCACAGATCTACTCAGAACAGTGTTAAAGGACAGAAAAAAAGACTGAGGCAGTAACAGTTCTCAGAGGGTGAGAAGAGAGAAAAAAAGGAAAGAAAATACAAATACCAAGATGAGAAATTTTTCAAGAGTTATTAAAGTTAGGTATTAAGTCTTTAGATCAGTGTTTTTCAACCTTTTTTATCTTACAACATACTTGAACCTATAGTTAAACTTCTGTAGCACACTTAAATTATATTGATCCAAAAAAGGGGAGTAAAAATAAGAATATACTGTCCTTTGAACTTTTTTTGAAAATAATTTAATTAATGATCTTTAAAATTTTTCGCAGCACACCAGGTGAAAATCATTGTTTTAGACGAAGGAGTTTGCCAGGTAATTAAGGTTTAAAAACAAAACAAAATGCATACACTAACTGTGGTAAAATACCACAGTTTGCCAGGACAAAAAGAAATCAAGATGTTTCAAGAGTGAGGCTGGGCATGGTGGCTCACGCCTGCAATCCTACCACTCTGGGAGGTGAGGAAGGTGGGTGGATACCTTGAACTCAAGAAGTTTGAGATCAGCCTGAGCAAGAGCAAGACCCTGACTCTCCTAAAAATAGAAAAACTAGCTGGGCACAGTGGTACATGCCTACAGTCCCAGTTACTCAGGAGGCTAAGGCAGGAGGATCTCTTGAACCCAAGAGTTTGAGGTTGCTATGAGTTATGATGACACCATGGCACTCTACCCAGGGCTGACAATGAGACTGTCTCAAAAAACAAAAACAACAACAACAACAACAAAAAAAAAAAAAAAAAGAAAAAAAAAAATAGAAAAGAGAAAAAAATAGAAATCTAACAAAAAACGAAAGTCAAGAAAACTGGGTGCTAGAAGACAACAAAGCAATGTCTTCAAATGAAGAACTCTCTATAAAGCTACAATACTCTTCAACTAGAGCAAAATACAGACATTTTGGGACTTTCCAAGATTTAAAAGTTTATCATTCATATGCTCTCTTAAAAAAAAAATTACTTGAGCACACAAGATGAATCCAAGAACAAGGATAAGGATAACAAGAAAAAAAAAATCAGACTCATGATTAAATAACTAATAATATGTATTACATAAAAAAACTAAAACTACACTCTCTAGATGATTGTACATGGAAGATGGAAGATAGTTTGTGAGGAGCTGATAGGGTAAAAGTAAAAACTTTTCTTTATTTACTCTTATTTTAAAAAAGTATATAAGGGCAGCGCCTGTGGGTCAGTGAGTACGGCGCTGGGCCCCGTATACCGAGGGTGGCAGGTTCAAACCTGGCCCTGGGCCAAACTGCAACAACAACAAAAAAAAAAAATAGCCAGGTGTTGTGGCGGGCACCTGTAGTCCCAGCTACTCGGGAGGCTGAGGAAAGAGAATTGCCTAAGCCCAAGAGATGGAGGTTGCTGTGAGGTTGCTGCAGTTCTCTACCAAGGGTGACAAAGTGAGACTCTGTCTCTAAAAAAGTAAATAAATAAAAAAGGATATAAATCCTAATTAACTCTAAATGTGCACATACACTAGCAAGTTAAAATGTGTTAAAAAAAATAAGAGTGAGGACATTTTGGAAGCAAGACTTCACAACTTCTCCACACCTAAAAGCTGAAGAAATGAACCCAAAATAACCATTACATATTTCAGCAGCAAACAGAAGTGGCATAGCTTTTATACCATAACCTTTGAAAAGTGATGACCACAGGAAGTTTGTTAGATGCTTCAAGAATGTGAACGCGAACACTATTCTGAAAACAAGATGTAACTAAGGCAGCTTGAAAAAAAGACATAAAGACCTCTGAAAAGAGGAAATCCTCCCTACTCCACAGTGACTCACCAAAACCAGGACCTATGATTTCATTTCTTCCTTGGCAGGGAAGAAGCCTAGAGAAAGAGGGCAGAATAATCAAAATAATTCACGACTAACTGCCTTCAAAAATGAATAGGGAATTGCCAGAACAGATGACAAGAGAGAAAATAAATAAGAAACACATAAAGAGCTAAAGCCATGGAGAAGAGACTGCCAACTAAATCTGTCTTTCACTGTGGAATGACTAACAAAATCCCAAATTAATGAATTTAAATTTCTGCCTTTTCTGGGTAGGAAGAGAATGCTATCAACTACTGGGGACAGACATAATTTGGCCTACGGCTCACCAAATCCTCCTTAAATATATACCTTTAGGCAAAGAAAATGAATTAATACTACTGAGCTTTCAAATCCAAACTATGAGGAAAAAATAAATGGTCTCATAAGATGGGAAGGTCAAAGACTCACAAATATAATAATCTTGTAAGTCCACAAAAGCTATCCCCATTCAATATAAATAGGATTAAGAGAAAAGGCATGCCAGTAAGTTAGAATACTAGAGTACAAAAAGATAAAATGAAATAAAAATTCACAGCATGTAAAAGACAGCTGAAACAAAATATAGTCCTCCCCAAAAGAAGAAAATTTTATAAAATGCATGAGAGGCTTAAAAAATAGATTTTAAAAATTGAGGAAATGATTTTTAGAAAGGAAAATGCATAGCTAAATATACAAAATAATAATTATGGAGATTATATATATTAGAAATAGCAAAAACACAGAGCAGACAAGTAAATGACACACAAGAAAGGGTTTGGATAATCACAGATAATGTAAACAAAATAGAGTAAAATTAAGCAGAGGAAAATAGATATGGAAATTGTGTTGTGATCTCCACAGACATAGAAAATTACAAACATGACTGAAATAATTGAAAGAATATTTAAATAAATATAGGGTATACTATGATCATGAAAGAAAAGAGATTATAAAGATGTCAGTTCTTCCCAAATTGATTGATAGAGCCAATGCGATCTCAATCTAAATCCCAGAAATATTTGTGTGGAAATTAATAACCTAATTGTAAATGTATATGTAAATTCAAAGGGCCAAGGACAGCAAAGATAACCTTAAAGAAAATGAAAAAAATTGGAGGACTTACAGTATCAGGTATCATCATGAAGCAGTATTTCAAATAGTCTGGCACTGTTACGACGACAGAAAAGCAGGCCAATGGAACAGAGTAGGATATCCAGAAATAAACCCATACACATACGGTTACCTGAAAGCTCACTACATTGCTATAAGGAAACGACCATCTTTTCAAGAAACAGTTTAGATCAACTAGACAGTCACAGGAGGGAAGCAAATATTGATTCGTACAATGTACAAAATCAATTTCTGTTTAAACTGTAGTTTTAAATGTGATGGCTAAGATTAATTTCTTGAAGGAAATATAGTATCTCCATAATCTTAAAGTAGATAAAATTTTCCTAAATAGAATACAAAAAAACACTAACCACAAACAAAATAAACTGTTAAACTGGGCTTCATTAAAATAAAGAACTTCTTTTCATCAAGACACCACAATGAAAGGAGTGAAATGATAAACCACCAACTAGAAAATGGTATGTGCAGTACATATATTGTATACATATAAAGAACTCAACTCTGGCAAATCAAAAGAAAGCTGACAGTTCAGCTTTTTTTTTTTAAATGGAAAAAGACTTAAAATACACTTTACAAATAAAAGGTAACCAAGGCCTATGGACATACAAAAAAGGTTCAAAATCAATTCTTCAAGGAGTTTAAATTAAAACCATACAAAAGATTATACACATCCACCAAAATAGGTTAAATTAAATAAAATGAAATAGTGTCAGCAAGCAACTGGAACTGCCATAAACTGCTGATGGAAATGAAAATTGAGATAGCAACTTTGGAAACCTGATTGGCAGTATTTAATAACGATGAACATCCATAAACCCTGTGCCTCAGCAATTCCACTATATGCATATACCTGAAATAAATACAGTAGAAACTCTGTAATTTGACCTCCTGAAAGTAATACTGTAACAAACTGGTCAACAAAGATGATGGCCACATAGTTCCACATAAAGAACTAAGCCTACTCCACTGAATATACATGTGGTGCATATCTGGTCCATGCTAGTTAGGTGAACTAAAGGAGGTGATTGATGCAGAGAGGAGGTCAACTCTGGACGTCTACAGTATATGTCCCTCCCCCCAAAAAATTATAAGGCTGTTCTTAATAGCATCATTGCAATCGCCCAAAACTGTAAACAATTTAAACATCTATCAATATTAGAAGAGATAAATTATAGCACAGTCATATAAAGTACTATATAGCAAAGAAAAATAAACTTTTGTTATATGCAACAGCATGAAAACTCAGATGTACAACTGAATAGAAGACATGAAAGACTATAAACTATATGATATTATTACTATAAACTTTTAAAAAACCTGCAAAATTAATTCTGGTAATGATCTATATCTTGAACTGGATGATGTTTAAGTGTGTATGTTCACTTTGTAAAGTTCAAATTTCATGCTTATTCCTGTGCTCTTCTTACATATGTAATAATCTTGCTTAAAAAAATTAGGAGGGGAAAAGACAGCTAACAAAATTCATCTAAATAAAAGGAGGTTCAAAATAACTAACAAATAGACTAACAACTTTTTTTAAGAAAGAAAAAAAATTGTTAGTAAATGCTAGCTAGATCCACCTAAATATAGCACTATGGCCAAACCATTAGAAAACAGAAATGTATGGATTTCAACAATGTAATTAATGTAATTAAAATAAGAGTTTATCTCTATTACTGCATCAGGCTAGAACAGCTAGAT
This sequence comes from Loris lydekkerianus, assembly GCA_963574355.1. NCBI lineage: Eukaryota > Metazoa > Chordata > Mammalia > Primates > Lorisidae > Loris > Loris lydekkerianus. The sequence continues at coordinate 20,650 of CAUYPK010074113.1, forward strand.
AGATTTTCACCAAATTTAGAGGGTATATTTGAGAAACAACAAGTTTCTCAAAGGAGAACACTTTTCCTTGTAGGGAGCCCCCCATCTGAAACTATAGGCTACTGTATGAAGACTGACCTTCTATCAATCCTCTCACAGAGAAAGTGGTTCACTGGAGAGGCTGCAGGCTGATTTGCAATGGAAGAATTTTGCTCTTATGTAAGTAACTCTTTGTACCCTGTTTCAGAATGAATGCCAGCAGGGGTTCGTTTAACTATGGTTAGTGACTTTTCTGAGAAACTCTAGAAAAGTCAATTAGTATAAAATAGCTTAAAAAAAAATTGAAAAGTTAGAAGGTTAAACGGGGTAAAGGGAGAAAAAGGTACACACATTTCATAGGGAGCAGCAATACATACTATCTGAAAATTAAAAACTATAAAACTACAAACTGTAGGGCCATCATGCTCAAGACCTATTCAATGACTCTCCAGGGATGAGATTCACTGAGATTCCTAATCAACAGCTCTTTTTGTTAACTTGGGCAGGCAACTTAATCAAAATCCTACTAGAAAATAGCTAATGGAGGTATCAATGCCCTTTTAACTTGCTGAGCTCCCTTCAGTAAATTAAGCTTTCCTAACTCAGATGGAACAGGGATGAATTCTCTAAGGATGGGACTACACGTCATTGATCTTGGTGGTCCCAGTGGCTTAGCCTAGACCAGAAACATAAATTACACCTTATACATAATTGTTGAATGCTGATTTATGAGTACATGCTGAATCCAATAACTGCTGTACTATACTGCCAGATCCTAATAAAACTGCTTAGCTCTGATCAATAATAAAAGTCTTTGACTCTATTTTTAAAAGCAGATTTATACTTGGTCTCTTTCTTCTTTAGCCTTATGCCATCCAAAATTCTCTGCTTTAAATAACTCTTTGACTATTAAGCTGAAAACATTTCCAAGTGGGTAAATTCATATTTTACTCCAGTTTCCGAATATTATACCACAGTCAAGCATGGTTGCAAAAAAAAAGAAACCTTCCATTATTCCATTGTTTATCAATTCCTATAGGTTTTACCATAAAGAACATCTCTTAGGAACCTAAAGAGAAATACACAGTGATTGATTAAAACTACCTCTTTCCAAAAGAAATTGAGTCTGACAAATACAAAGCACTTTTAAAATATGCTTACTTTTAAAAATCATGACAAAGGAAAAGACAAGGAAGCAAATAGGCTAACACATGTGTATTCGAGCTAATTAATGCTTTTGAGCCTTCTAGTAACCAAAACAAACAAACAAAAAAAAAGGTATTTGGATTATAGACCTTACTTAAAAAAGAGACAACTAGTTTCTCAAAGGAGAACACTTTTCCTTGTAGGGAGCCCCCAACTTTTCCTTCAGTGGAGCTCTCCTGTTATCTGTTTTAGATAGGAGCATTTACAATGTATTTGAAAAAAATGTTTTGCAGACTTAAAAAAAAGCAAGAGAAGCTTTATAAAAATTGAGTCTGATCCAATTGTTTCACTTTATAAATAAAAGCCAACAAAATTAATAACTCACTTTAGTTACATGGCTATCAAGCAGCTTTGTGATCTTATCTAACCTCATGTTAACTTTTAGTAATTTCTTTCTAATACAAAGAATAGTCCTGAGTCAGCAATGAGTATACAAAAAGCAGTAATAAACTAATGAAGCAGACCTAATAATTCAAATAAAGCTTTATACATGTAGGGGATGATTCAATAGGAAATTTCCAGCCTTCTGAACTACCCAAGGACACAAGAGAATTTTAAGGTCACAGATGTTAGCTCTGCAGCAGACTGACCTAACTCAGCTATAAAGTCAGCCAACCTGCAGAAACTAAATTTTTTCCAGCATGTAGGTCCAAACAACAGGGATTTGCAAAAGGAAGGGAGAGTTACTCTGGACAAGTTATTACTATAGCAGAGATCTTTATATCTCAATCAGCAAAATTTTAGAGGAAAGCTCTGTAGAAGCTAGCTATATAAATATAATGCAGAAAAAATCTGTCTTCAGCAATAATACAAGTATGCACGCTGTATGTTTATGCATATATGCCAACAATACGTTTACAACCTTCCTGAAATATCCCACTCAGGCTTCCAAGTCTACACTCTTCATTTCAAACCTAGATATGCCTTTTAGCACACCTGTTCACCACAAAAACAGAGCTCAAGACAAAACTCATGAAAGAAAAACATATCTAAATAGATGAATACAATTCCAGATTCTACGATAACATTATAAGGACAACCAGTTATTTGCCAAAAAGAGTTAAATTCTTGATCAATTTTGAAATTCTTATCTCTTTTATTAATTAAAAAAGATGAAAACATTTTAATATGCTGCTTCTGATTTTAAGGAGAGAAAATTTGTTTTAACCCTTTTTCTCATAATTTGGAATATGTGACTTCCGAAAGGTCCTGGAATTTACAGAGTTAATGACAGTAAAAATGGAAAAATATTTTTCTTCTAAAAGCAATTTTTCCTTTTCCATACAGAAATAGCTAACACATTTTATTAAATAATTTCAAACTATAAAGAAAATCAACAAGTTTATCAATGTATTAATTATCAAAAATAACCAACAGTAAATCTGTAAGTTAATGCCTATTTGTAAAATCTAAATTTTAAAGTGATACCAGGAGTTCTTTCCAGGCTTGTTTAATACTTCTACCATAAAGTTCATTGTTTAGCATTTTTCTCCCCCAAAATCAATCCTTTTATATACAGATATATAGCTTTACAAAATGACAATTCTTCAAAAAGCAAAATAATGTTCAAATGGTAAACACACCAACAAACAAGAAAATTTCCAAATGGTAATTTTTCAAATACCAATTTTAAAATAATAAATACTTTGATCATATTCACAAGTAAAGAAAAACTGAGAGACAAGACAGTTGGAAGAAAAGAATACATAAATTATCAGTTCCGTGCCCCATCAAAATCCCTCTACCAGATATCAACATCCCAAGTTAGAATCATTTTAGAAATTTAATAGCTTGTTACCAGACATAAAGTATATACATTTATTTTTCTATAACCCTCTATGCATAAAAAAAATCATAAAATCATAAAAAAATATAAAAAAGAAATCATAAAAAAAAATTGTGCTTTTACATAGTGGTAATAAATATTTAATTACCAAGCAATTTGTTATTATTTTCTTCCCTAAGCTATACTTTCTTAAAATCCGTATTTGTTACAATTATAATCACAAAAGGATAATTAAATTAAAAAATTTACCTTTGTTATTGTTTTTGCTTTCAGACCTCCATTCTCCACAACAGTGAGATCCAGTTTGCCATCATCTTTACTTCCTATAGCTTTCAGTCCTTGTGAAAGAATATCTCGCAAATTTTGGTAAAGAGGTTTGTCACTATAGCCCAGTAATTTCACTGTTTCCATGTATTTGGCAATTTCACCTGAAAGAGTAACACAATCGTTTTATAACTTTTAATCACAGATCCAATATTTTTATCTCTTAGTTTTAAGAAAATAATTCACGGTTGTAGCAAACTTAGAATGCAAACATACAATATCTTGTTAAGATACATGTTTTTTGTCCCAATCACTTCAATGAAAAATATATTGAACCCAGGAACTGTCAGGTAAGTCAAATAAAAAATGTATTTTGAGATACAATGTAAAAAACACTTTTGTAATTGTGAGAGACACATAACTTAAAATTTTTTAATGTATAAATATAACTGTGATAGTTTTAAAGCTATAAAAATTACAAAAGGACTTAGAAAAGAAGATTATGAAAGTAAAATCTCCATAAGTACAACACAGTCAACACTCGATTTTTTTTTTTCCATAGAAGCCATTCCCTCTATAGCAGATAGGTGCATTCTTTGTATAAAAAGAAACAAAACACACCAAAAACAGGTTGAAGAAAGAAGTAAGGTGTGGTTTTCTCATAAAATAGAAAAATTAACTTTTGAATGATAAAGGGTTTACTGTACACTGAGGCAGAACCACGACATAAAAAGAAATCCTACTACTTAAGATTAACACTTTTTAACATTAAAAATGCATTTTGGGGACTAATGACTTACACACAGACTTTTCCCCTGACTTCTGAACTTGTATTTTCACTACCTTATCTATGGATTCTTGGATGTGTAACCGTCATCTCAAATCCAAATCCAAACTCCTAACCTATCCCGAAACCCTGTTCCCTATGATTTTCCCTATGTCAGTTACAGAGAACTCAATCCTTCTAGCTATATAAGCCGAAATCTCAATTACCCTTAAAAATTTTTTCTTTTCCTCATACCCCACATCTCATATATCAAGAGATCTTGTCAGTGCTACGTACACATAAAATATACACATTCAAACATTCATTTAGCAGCCCCTATGTGCCAGACACTATCCTAGATACTTGGAATATATCAAGAAAAAAAGAGGCAAAAATCCCAAACTTCCATTTCCTTCATCTGACAAAGGCAATCTACAAAAAACCTAAATCAAACATTGACATGAATGGTAAAATATGGAAAATGTTTCCTCTGAGAGAGCTTGACAGTTAAAATATCCACTTTTACTACTTTCATTCCATAATGCAATAGTCACATAAGCTTTTAGCTGGTACAATTAAGGCAAGAAAAGAAACAGATGGCATAGAGTGGAACAAAAGATGTAAAACAGTCTTTGTCACAAACAACATGATAGTGCATGTGGAAAATTCTATAGATTCTACAAAAAAAAAAAAAACACCCTACTAACTAGGTAAATTCAGCAAGGTCACAAGATGCAAGGTAAATATATTAAAATCTATCTTTTTTCTATATACTAGTAAAAAGCAAATGGAAAATAAAAATTTTTAAATGTCATTTAACATAACATTAAAAACCATCAAATACTTAGCAAACATACAATGAAGGAAGGGCAAGATTTTTCCAGAAGACTATAAAACACAGTTGAGAGAAAGAAAGACTAAATTTAATAAAGGATATAAAACATTAGTGGAGGGCGGTGCCCATGGCTCAGTGAGTAGGGCGTCAGCCACATATACCAAGGGTGGCAGATTCAAACCCGGCCCAGGCCAAACTGCAACAAAAATATAGCCAGGCGTTGTGGCGGGCGCCTGTAGTCCCAGCTACTAGGGAGGCTGAGGCAAGAGAATCACTTAAACCTAGGAGTTGGAGGTTGCTGTGAGCTGTGTGACACCCCAGCACTCTACCCAGGGCAATAAAGTGAGACTCTGTCTCTTAAATAAATAAATAAATAAATAAATAAATAAATGTTAAAGAATAAACATTATTGGACTGGAAGACTCAACAACATAAAGATGTCAATACTCCCCAAAGTAATCGAGTCCCAAATGAAGTTCCAACAAACTTAGGGGCAGGAGTGTGAGGCAACAAGGTGATTCTAAACTTAAACAGAAATGTAAGAGGGCTAAAAATAACAGAGTAGCAAAATCAAGTTTAAAGAAAAATAGTGCTAGAGTACCTAAACTACCAGATGCTACCACATTAAGACTTAGAATAAAGCTATAATAATTAAGACTGTTTCCCAAGAACAGACAAAAAGAGCAATTAAGGAAAAAAAAAAAAAAAAAAAAAAAAAAAAAAGTCCAGAACAGATCCACAGATCCATGCTTGATTTGTTACAAATGTGGCACCATACAGAAAGAATGGTCTTTTCAAGAAAGGCTGCTGGGTCAACTAGATATAAATATGGGAATGGGAAAGAATCCTAGACTCTTCCTCATATAATACACAAAAATCAATTACAGGTAGACTATATGTGCAATTGGTGATTTATAATTGCCAAACTTAGAACAACCTAACAACACAAAAGATAAATAATGATATATAAATACAGTAGACTACTACATAGAAATGAAAAATGAACAAGCTACTGTTAAACATGCAAAAATGGGGATGAATTCACAAATTTATGTGAAAGAAAAGGACACTAACAGAAACAGATGTTAATTTCATAAAAGCAGAGATTTTTTTTTTATCTATTTTATCCATTGTATGACTACATTCCTATAAATTTTAAAAACAAATCTTTGATGTTGGAAGTTAAGCAAGTGGTCCCTGAGGCCAGGAGGAAGAGGATTTATTGGCTATAGGAGACATAAGGGGTAATTCTAAGAAAGTCATGTTGTATTTCTTGATATGTGTGGTAGGATGCAATTTTAAATAGCCTAAGGTCAGGGTAGACCTTCCTGAAAAGGAGATGATTTAGCAAAAGCTTGAAAAGACTCCTAACTTTATCCAAATCAACTGCTTTTTACTACATCTGTAGCTCTGTCCCTTGCTTGGATTACAGCAGCAGCCTCCTATCCTGCCACCTGCTCAGGCGGCTCCTTGCTCCCTCAGCAATCTATCCTCACAAAAGAAGGTTTCCCCCTAAGACAAGATGGTTCATGTCACTCTTCTACTCCAAATCTCACACTCTTGCTCAAAGTAAAGGCCAAAGCCTTCATGACGACCTACAAGGACTTATACCTAAAATCTACTGGGCATTTGGGTCCCTTCTGCCTAGAACTCTCTTTCTCAAACATCCACGTACCTCACTTTCTTATCTGATGCCATACAAATGACACCTTCTCAGGGGGGCTGTCCTTGGCACCCTACTTAAAATTTCAATCCTTCTCACTTTAACTCCTGTCCCATCCCCATCTCTTTCACATTTTCTTTTCCTTCCACAGTACTAACTATATAACATCCTATAAAATTCACTCATTTGTTTACTATTTATCTCACCCAACTATAATTTACTTCCTAAGTACAAGGATTTTTTTTGTTTGTTTATTGATATATTCGAAGTGCCAGTTTCTAGAACAGGCCCTGGCACACAATAGTGCTTCAATAAATACTAGCTGAATGAATGAAATATGCTTCCTTTCCTGAAAGCATTGAATTAATAACCGAATGAGGCTCAAGTATTTGTATAACAACCAACATTTGGGAAGGAAGGGCTCCAGTACAATGATTATACACAAGCTCTTACATTAAGGGATATTCCATGCATTTTTTCCCCCAGAAAATCCCTGTTAATATTTAAGATCTTTTCCTACCTGGTTTGTTTTTCTCAGGAAAACACTTGTCCATCAAACTTGCGATATTTTCTCTATATCTGTTAAAAATTAAAGATTGAGCCATTATGTGAAGATTGGTATCATAGAATGTTATTAATATTTAATAGCAATAAATAGTACGTTAAGCAATGTTGTGTTGAAACCTAAATAAGCTCATAGACATTTTTCTAAAATAAACAAAAGACCAACGAAGCTTACTATTTAATAAGTACTTTCTTATTTCTACATCAGATAAACTACAGATCCTGTTAAGAAATTCTGACTAAAAACATTTAAATTTTGCCTTACCATAATTTTGCCCAAAATAATTTATTGTAAGTTCTTCTTTACCTAATTTTGGAATCTCGAACATATTTAGGATCTTTCAAATTATCCTCCCAAGGAAGATGGCCAGTCAGCCACTGGATCATGCAATAACCAAGTATTTCCAAATCACCACGACGTGATGGGGCTACAAATGCGAAAGAAGAATGAATATACTGAAATCATTTCCAAAAGCCCAAGAAGCGATTGAAATAATTTTTAAAGTATAATTTCAAGTATACATGAAGCAATAAGGTAAAACAATCAACTCCACACTCTGTTTTTCATCACAAAATTTCCACTATATTTAATATTAGCATTGAACATTAGGCAGTATAAAAGAAATAATATGTCTCCTAATTTACCTTCCACTAATAATTTATTTTAAAACCCAAACTGTTAAAACTTTAGGGTTTCAAGCTGAGACTATTAGTCTAGCAAATAAATTATAAAACAATGATATTTAATATTGCCTTTTAAAAACCTGAAAATATTCTTTAAAATGTTATATGCTATTGCGAGGCCCAGAGAACTAAGTGTTTGAGATCCTCCACAGTGTTGAGCACAGGAAAAAAAAAAAGATGTGACTGCTAAAAAATAAGTTAACAGGTGGCCAAATAAGTTTATCTGTTATAAAGTGGTACCTACTAGGAAAACTTACAGACCTTAGGAAAAAAAAAAAAAAACCAACCTTTCAGTTAAACTAAATAAAACAAAAAAGAAATCCTTATTACAACTGAATGAACCACCTCACCACTTCTTGGTTATCTTTGAAGGTTGGGAGGAAGAACAGGGAGAGAATAATATAAGATGACCCTGCAATATAAATGCAAGAGTCTCACCTCTGCCTTCTTTCCCCATCCCAGCTTGCCTCTTCAATTCTTATTTACCTACCTATTTATTTACTTATGCATAACTAAGAGCTGTGTAGAAATCTGATTAAAAACTTCAGCAGTGCATTTCTCATTCAAGTACCACTGACATACCCACGCCATTGTGTGCATCAATGCTGGTGAATTCAATGGTGCCATCATGACATCTTTTGGGGTCTTCTTTGTATTCTTTATGAACTCCGTCAGGGCAGTACCGATAAGCAAGGCCATAATCTACCAAGTACACCTATAAATTTCCAAGCAGCAAGACAAATTAAAGGCAAAATAATGCACAAATATTCCTTTAAAGCACAATAACAAAATACTATCACTTGAGGGTAGATTCACCTACAAAGCCATACCATAGTGCCCCAAACAAGTTAGATCTAAAAGGCAAACAGGAACAAATATTTCATTATGAGAGACTTTTTAATAACAAAGTTAAATGACCATGTAGCCGTAGTCTAGATATTATCATTGACTTTACATGCTTCTTCAGATGCGTGTTACACTTGTAATTAATCTTGTCTTTTCAACTTGAACAAGGATTATAAATTTCATACTTTCTCTTACAGAGTCTAAAACAAAATTGAGCACAAAGTAAACCATCAACACTCTGTTGCAGTACAATGCCACTTTCCACACAGAAAAGCACGCAGAGTTGGAGACTGCTCACGGAGTTGACAATATATTAGTTATCTTCTATTTCTATGTTTCTTCACTTGTAAAATAATCAAATCCCAATTTACCTCGCAAAAATATTTCTAATAATGGTCTAAAGAACTTTTAAATAAGGCTCTTATCTACATGTAAGTACTATATATTAAAGTCAAGTCTTCATGATTAAAACTACATTTTAGTATTATATACACACATATCTGTGAGTATATACACGTGGGTCTGATGTGTACACAAAGCTAATAAATCTGGCTTTCTTCTATTCCACAGCCACATATTACATCTCTGGGTAAATGTCACAAATGTATGCATCTGGGCACGAAGGGAAACTTAAGTAAAAATATGGGGATGGAGCTAGCACACATCTAATATCGGAAAAATAATCCCATCCAAAACACATGTCCAAAGGATATCAGAGCATTAAAAATATTTCCATATAAAAAAGGGAGAATGCTTCAGTCAAATGCAAATTGATAAAAACTATATTTTTATGGACTGTATTATACAAGTCCAATCTGCTTCAATTATTGGAACCCTTATTAAGATTTTTAGCTGTGTTTTGTTTTTAACTTAAACACATCTAGAAGAAGACTGCTACAAAGTGGATATAAATTTGGTGATTACTTTTAAGATTTCTCCATTTGCATGTTATAGTATAGCAACTTTTTTCTGTCATACTTACTTAGATTCCCTTATATCCACCACAACTGACATGGGACAAAGGAAAGCAAATACATGAGATAACAGAAAAAGAAAAGAAAGCAAAGGAAAGAGGAAAAACTATACAGAGGTAATTAAAGGTAGGTGGGAGGAAAAGAAAAATGAAGTATAGAATATTGCCAACAAATTAAAATAATCAAAGGACCCAACACATTCAAAATGTTTAAACTACCCTTTTCTTCATATAAGTTCAATTAAGAAGTGAGAACATACATTAAGTACAGTGGCCCAATTGTGAGTGTCAACTAAACCTTACTTTTATCAAAATCATGAAAACAGCTTTACAAGAAAATTGTCTGGGACCTCTACTCCAACTAAAATAACCCAAATAAGTTTAGTAACATTAACCTTTCTCTTTTCCTTAGAAAGTAAAACTTACAAAGGGAATGTAATAAACTTTAAAAAATGCACATTTGAATTCCAAACACTAAGGGTATATGAATTTAGACATCTAAGATATTTCTGTAAACCAATTGATTTGAATAATCAACATGTTTAAGACCAAATTTTCCAAGTAACAGAACACTTACATTTGATGGATTTCCTGAACAAAGGAAATAAAAAAAGTGACAAAGCAGACAGGCAAACATAATTCACTGGTGTACTATATAATTTTAAGCTTCCACCCCCAAATAGCTACTTGAAATTCATTTTGTATCACAAGTACTTCTTCTGAATATTATTTGGGCAAAATAACCAACTTGATAAAGTGCCAACAAATTGCATCAAAAATGTAGACTGTTAACTAGATAAAAGTGTCAAGAAAAAATATTACTATTACCATAACTACTTCAAAAAAGTAAAACTTCTGCATGGGTTCAAAAGTTCAAAGCAACCATATTTGTTTTCAAACATGTTTTAAATAGTCAAAATTGAAGTTATAAAACTACCTGGTCAGGATTCTTGTAGCTCAGAAGAAGATTTGAGGCCTTGATATCTCCATGTACATACTCATGCTCGTGAATATATTCAAGAATATCCAGCTATGGAAGTACCATACAGAATAAATTAATGTAGTACCTAATACCAACCAGCAGAGGACCAAGCTTCAACACAAACTAGTCTTCAGTGTTTTAAAAACATTTTTTTTTTTTTTTTTAAAAACACGAAGAACATAGCTCACATACAATTCTTAAGCTTAGTTGCAAGACAGTTTTCCGAGAAAACCTTTTGGCATTTGCTTCATATATTTTCTGAAGGTCACTCCCAAAGCGATCCATTATCATAAACCTATAACTGAAAACAAATATGAAAAGTCAACAAACAAAATATGACTCAGGAAAATTCACTTTGCAATGAGTACTCTCCATTCATAGTAATTTTTCCAAGGCAATGTTTAGTAAAAAAAAAAGTATTCTTTAAAAAAGAAACACAAACATTTGAAACAATTTCTCCCAACTAGAAATCTTAAGAATTCAGAGTGCTGTCTTCTCTTCCTTTTTACCTGGAGGACCTCTTTCTCATCTCAGCTAGTTATGGGAGACAATATTCAATTTAAAATAATGACCTCAGAGAATCCCAACAAATCATTCACAGTAAAAATAAGACAATCTAAGTAAGAATGATGGCACTAATTTTTCTCACAGTTAATCTATGTTTCTGGACACTAGCTTCCTTCCTATAACTATTTTTCTCTATTTTTAAGCAATATTTTAGCAGTATCAACATTCTGTTAAAATCATGACTGTCAAGAATTGCTGTAACAACAGCTAAACTCAAAAAAAAAAAAAAAAAATGATTTAAGGGGCGGCACCTGTGGCTCAAAGGGGTAGGGCGGAGGTGGCGGGTTCAACCCAACCCCGGCCGAAAACCACAAAAAAAAAAAATTAAGAATTGTACATTAAACACTCATTGTCCAATATAGGGAAGAACAAATATCCTAGAAAAATATAAAGATTTGGGGGGTTTCCCACAAGCCAGTTATGTCACGCTGGCCAAGTCACATTACTTCCTTGAGCTTCAATTTCCACAAGAGTCAAGTCAGAGAGTAGGAACTGACCCCCTTGTATGGTCTTTTCTAGCACTAAAACTCTTAAGATTCGATAATCCTGTTGCATTTCAGTATGTCCTGAAAGCCATCGCTGCTTTGCAGTAACACTGTTCAGTGTTTGCTCTAAAAACCACTTTTATTGTCAACAGTTTCCTAGATTCAATTTGTCTGTTTAAATCATTCAATAAATCAATAAAAACCAAGAGCACATTCAGATGTCTTCCAATGAGGATAAAATAATGAATTGCCATCATCGTGGCATCCAGCATTTACTGAATACTTGGTATGAGCATAGCACTACTCTAAGCTCTTCAGACATATTAATGCATTTAAACCTCACATCATCCCTGCGAGGTAGGTACTCCTACTATTCTCATTTTATAGCCAAGAAAAACTGTAATTTGTCTTCTAGTATGTCATGGGGCCATGCTTTTAACCACTGTATTATATATACTGAAATAAACAAATGTCTCCCTCAGTATAAGGGTTTGTAAAACAAACAAATATCAGAAGGATATAAAAAATCGCATGTATATGTCAAAGGTTTCTAAGATAACAATACAATATGACAATTTCCATAGGGAAAGAAAGAACAACACACCAAATAAAAAAATTCAAAATTCTATCCATTTTAAACTGGAAGAAAATTAGAGATGATCTTGTCTAAACATCTTTAATAAATAAAATGACTAATGCCTATGTAGGTAAAGTGATTTGTCATAAAATTAAGTTGATATAATAAAGGTTGGCAGACACTAGCACATATGGACATGTTTGTTTTCATAAAATAAGTGATGTACGTAATGACAATGATACAGGTTGAGCATGCCAAATATGAAAATATGAAACCTAAAATCCTACAAAATACCAAAGTTTTTGAGCATCAACATGATGTTTAAAGGAAATACTCATTTAAGCATCTTCAGATTTCAGATTTTTGGATTTGAAATGCTCAACTGGTAGATATTAATGCAAATGCAAATATTCCAAAATAAATCTAAACATTTTTGGTCCCAAGCATTTTTTATAAGGAATATTCAAAACACAATACATGGGTAACAGAAATATAACCTTTGATAACATTCTGAAAAGGGACTAAAACACAATTACTTAACTCAATATAGGATCTAAAAATAAATCACATTATGTAGGTCTTTGCTTTTATTCACAGATCATTCCACCACTATTTTAAACAGTCCCTTAACCTCCTCACCATTTCTAAATTATAATAAACTGCAGTATGATTCCAGAAATTGCAGAGAAACTTAACACATTCTTTTAGAAAGACAGCTCTCTGAGTAGTAAAATGAAAAGTATTTATTTCTAAGTACTTTCTCTAAAGTAAAAATGTTGATGTATACTTTTCTAGTGACTTGGATAAAACATGCAAGTAATGGGAAAATATAAATCAGTATAAATGATCTAATAATGATAGCAGCTACACTTTTATGATCCTAACACTGTTTTAAGCCGTACATACATATTAATTCCAATGAGTTACAAGGAAAAGTAAGGATTTCTGAAGGGGAGGGGGTTGTAATCTTACTTCCTATTCCTTTACTTTTGTAAGAACTGTAAAGATTATTTTTTAGTTTCAACTTAAAAATTAATCAATAGCCTATACATAACTAATATTCTCCTTTTGAAGGAGTCATATCTAGGAACCTAATTTTATAGTAGAAAAGAGGCTGGCTGAGAGGTAAGGTTACCACTAGCAAATGGTGAGTTTAGACTTAGGCTCAACTGTGTCTGGTTCCAGTCACTGAATTCTAAGTCACCTCTGATTCACACCAGGGAAGTTCTCTCTGGCAGGACCCTGAACAGACAGCTTAGAGTCAACCTTCAACCCACCATGTTTCAGGCCCTGGTTACCTCTCAGGAATCAGGCACCCGAGACCTATTTAATCGATTCTGAGCTTTATCATAAAACAGGTGGTAAGAAGGAAAACAATAAAATGTGCTATGACAGTGTGGGCAACCTTCAGACAGACTATCATTTCCAAGCAAAATACCACCATTTCCAAACATAAATAATACATAAATAAAACCAACAATAATCACAATGATGATGATTACAGTGAATATTTACTGAGTACTTACTATGTCCCCCTTAAAATTTATACATTTTCACTTCTTCAGAATAACTCCATGAAGCATTAGTTTATTAAATATGAAATGTCCAACTTTCTTAAGTACTAAGTTTGACAGGTGGTATCTCTGATGTTTTACTTTGTCACTTCGTTTTATTTTTGTGAATGCACACCCTTATTCTTTCAAGCGCATGCTTTCATTTCTGATTATCTTTCAAATTTTTTTTACAGCAACTTTTGTAACCAAGAATGAATCAAAAATTTGTGTTATTTTCAAATATGAGTTCTATCGTGGAACCAATGCAGTGCAGACAGCTCAAAATATCAACAAAACATTTGGGTTATGAACATTACAGTACATGGATGGTTTGAGAAGTTCCATTCTCATAATTTTAATCTTGAAAATGAGCCGTGTGGGCAACCTGAGACCAAGGTGAATAATGATAAACTGAAAGCTGTAGTGGAAATGAATCCACCTCAACCTATGCATGAATTAGCAGCAAAGCTGAACAATACTATTCCAGCAACATTGAACCATTTGAAACAAATAAACAAGGTAAAGAAGCTGGATAAATGGGCTCCTCGTGAATTAATCAAGCATTAGAAATCACCTTGAAGCTTGTCTTTCTTTGCTGTCATAACATAAAAGTGAACCATTTCTATTGCTACATGGAACCAAAAAATGAATTCTTTTTGACAATTGTAAACTTTGGGCACAATGGTTGGATAAAGATGAAGTGCCAAAACTCAGGCCAATATTCATCAAAAAAAGCTAATGGTTTCTGTTTTGTGATCCAGTGCTGATATTATCTACTACAGCTTCATGAAACCTGGTCCACTGGTTATAACAGCTGTCTAAGACTATAACCAAATGGAGGAAAAGATGAAGATGCCTGCCATTAAGGAACCAAGATTGGTCAATAAAGACAGGCCAAAATCTTCTGCAACACAACGCTCTTACACAGACAATGCTAGTCAAACTACAAAAGCTAGACTTGGAAACTCTCCGTCATCTTCTGTATTCACCAGACCTTGCACCAACTGACTATTACTTCCTACTACTTCTTCCAGGCTCTGGACCACTTCCTGCGAGGAAAAATATTCAATTCTCAACAAGCTGTGAAAAATGCCTGCAATTTCATCCCTACTCTTTCTCCAGGCTTGTTTGCTGCTGGCACACACAAGCTACTGTTAAGATGGCAAAACTGTGTTGACAGTTTAGACACAGACTTTGATTATCAAACTGTACTGCTTCTTGTTTGAAACACAATAAACTGAACTTCTGACTTGAAATCGGACATTTCACATTTAATGACTTAATAATACTATTATCCCCATCTTATAGGTAAGGTAACATGACGGTAAGTAACTAGCTCAGGCCCACACCTCATGGAATCAAGTATAATCAATCTATTGCTAGATTCCTTCAGTGATGTTTAGGTTTTATTGAAATACAATGTACTTTTTTAAAAGAAGTTTATAGGAATTTATGGAAGGGGGAAAGGCTTTGTTATTCCAAGTCCAAAAATGCTCTAGCCCCAAGCACACTTTTCTTCCAATCATCTCTAAAAAATGTGATTTTTCATAACACAGTTTTTTAGGAATACAGCTACTATATAGTGAAGCACAGATATATCTGCTTTCTAGTAAGTCATCTGCAAGGGTTTTTCTTACCTTATTACCCTCTAGATCAGTGGTTCTCAACCTTCCTAATGCCGTCGCCCTTTAATACAGTTCCTGTGGGTTGCAACCCACAGGTTGAGAACCACTGCTCTAGATCATGGGTGTCCAACCTGCAACCCATGGGTCATCGCGTATTATTTGAAGAGTGTTTTGCTTATTTGTAGTGTTGGATATCATGGAAAGTATGCATGAACCTTTTCTTTTGCTCATCAGCATTCATTAGTGTTTGTGTATTTAATGTGTGGCCCAAGACAACTCTTATTTTTTCCAGAAAAAAAAGATTGGACAAGTCTTTAATTCACCATGTAAACCAATTCCCAAGTGCTACTTTTACCATCATGTCATCTTTGTCCCTTGCTCAACAGTGTGTGATACTTCTTACTACCTCTTGCACATCTGTTCCAAAATGCTCCTTCATCTCTGTGTCTTCATTATATACCTTCTCCCAGTTTATTTCCCTCTCTACACACACGCTGTCCTCCTTTGCTAGAGGAAAATGCCCTTCAGGCCACACAGGCTATCCTGCTTTGTTCATGTTAACCTCCCCTGGATATGACATCCCTCCTCTTCAGTAACTTTCTAAACCTGTAACTCTTAACATTTAAAGAATTAAAGACCAGGTCGAGAGCAGTAGCTCACGACTGTAATCCCAGCACTCTGGGAAACCAAAACAGGTGCATTGCCTGAGCTCACAGGTTCGAGACCAGCCTGAGCCCCCTTCTCTAAAAATAGCCAGGCATTGCAGCAGGCGCCTGTAGTCCCAGCTACTCAGGAGGCTGAGGCAAGAGAATTGCTTCAGTCCAAGAGTTTGAGGTTGTTGTGAGCTATAACACCACAGCACTCTACCAATGACAACAAAGTGAGACTCTGCCCCCCCCTCCTCCCAAAAAAGAATTAAAGACCATTTTGGGAGTAAAAGTTAATACTTACCTAAATTCCACATATATTCTAAAAGTTTTACATTTAATCCTCAGTAAGTAGGTAGCTGTTACTTCATTTCATAGATGAGGAAACAGAGGCAAAAAGAAGAAACTTACCAAAAGTCCCACACATTTCACATGAAAAATAAAGATTTAAAACTAGACAATGTGGTTCTAAAACCTTTACTCTTAACTTATTTAACTAATCCTTGCTATATAGTATTTATCCAGGAAATCTTATAAAAACTATGAAAATTTGTCCCAGCAAAATTATATATAAAAAAATGTTGCATGTTATTTCAGAGAGCCCCACACTCCCTAAGATGCAGGGATCCCAAATGAATGCCACTGTTTGGCTGCCCAACAATGATTCCTCCTCTCAGTCTTTTCTAACAAAGCACCTGTTGGCTCAGGCCTTTCGTTCTCTTCGACACAGTCAAATGCCACACCAAGTCAATTACTGTGATCACTCTGCTCATACCAATAAATGGTTTAAGAGTGAGCACTGATAAAACTCTGACCAAGAAACATGACAGGAAGTCTGCCACAGGACTCTTGGGAAAGGCTTCCTTGCCTAGAAAGAGAAACTCACAAGGCGCAATACTATAATATTTTCTGCCACTGGGTACTACGTCTGCATGTGAAGCCTAGATATGGGGCAGCCATCCTGAGACCTAACAGAAAACAAAGCCAACATGAGGAGCGCAAAGATGCAAGATAAGGAACCTGCTCCCTTGAAGACTGTTTAAGATAGGTGAATCAAAGTCTTTTTTTACTTGTAGCTTAAAATATCCAAACCAATATACTCCCAATTACAAATTAAATCTACTCTTTAAGTCTCAACTACCAGTCCTACACCATTAAGTTCCATTCATTCATTCAAATATTTATGAAGTGTTGCTTAAGCATAAAGTATCAAAAGTTTTCATTAACTCAACTATATCACAGTATGCATTCTCTCCACTCTATGAATTACTAAGACAGGTAAGAGTCAGAATCACACATTAACACTTAATTGTTCTGTTTCTTTCTTTCTTTTTTTTTTTTTGCAGTTTTTGACGGGGGCAGGGTTTGAACCTGCCACCTCCAGCATATGGGGCTGGTGCCCTATCCCTTTGAGCCACAAGTGCCACCCCTCTGTTTCACTTTTTTTTTTTCTCTCACCATCTAGAAGGAATCCCTTATAAATAGGAGTCAAGTCTAATTTTCTGTGGGTACATTATATATATAACACAAAATACCAAAAGGAATCCTAAAAGGCCCCCTTTTGTATAAAGGACACAGGCTTTTGTTTATTTTTAAGGGGGGAAAAAAAAAAATCAAAGGCCTATTTGGTTTTGTTCCACTTTGTCTGCTGGGTTTGTCAGCTGATATGGTTCTACAGAAGCCCCCTGATTAGAGAGCAACCCCCACCCTAACACAGCATCATAGTTTGCTGCTATGGAAAGCAAATGGTCTGACTGCAAAGATAACCTTATTCATCTGTGTTGCATACACTCTATAGCCCAGATGAAGGCCTAATAATATTATAGATGCTCAATATATATATATATATATATATATATATATATTTTTTTTTTTTTTTTTTTTTTTTTGCTTTTTGAGACAGAGTCCTACTCTATTGCCCTGGGTAGTAGAGTGCCGTGGCATCACAGTTCACAGCAACCTCAAACTCTCTTGGGCTTGAACAATCCTCTTGCCTCAGTCTCCTGAATAGCTGTAACTATAGATGTGCACCGCTACATCTGGCTAGTTTTTCTATTTTTAGTAGAGATGGGGGTCTCACTCTTGCTCAGGCTGGTCTCAAACTCCTGAGCTCAAGCAATCCACCTCCCTTGGCTAAGATTACAAGCCACCATGCCCAGTCAGTAAATAATTCTTGACTAAACCACCTGGACGGTGAATGCTCATAAAAGGAAAAAGAAAAACAAATCATATATATTTTTACCTTTTTCCATTTTTATCATGTAGACCAGACCCCCAATACTTAGGAACACCCAGGTACTTCAGTTTATGGGTACGAATCCATTTCTGAACTACAAGTTAAAACAGATACTTGTGATTTTAATTGTTAAACATAAATGACAATTCTTAAAAAAAAAAAAAAACATTAAAAGTAAAATGCTCCTACACATGCAAAAAGAATTCATCTTTATCCATAGCAAAGAAAATGAAGAATACACAGTATAACCAATAAGTGAGAAGTACTTTAAAATAAAAGCATTTTTATTAAACTACCAAATTTTGTTATCCTGCCCTTAAAATTGTCTTTGAACTGAAAAATCTACAAAAAGAATTTTTAAAAAGATCTCAACAACAGTACAGTCATCCCTTAGTTCCAGGACCCCTCCAAGACACCAAAACTCCACAGATGCTCAAGTCCCTTATATAAAGTATGTAGTATTTGCATGTAATCACTGTACATCCTCCATCCTCACATACACTTTAAATCATCTTTACATTACTTATAATACCTAATATAATGTAAATTCTATATAAATGGTTGTATTTTTTAACTGTGTTATTTATTGCTGTACTGGTTTTTTGTGTGAGTTGTTTTTTTTTTTTTTTTTTTTACTGTTGGTTTTTCCTTTTCTTCAAGTGTTTTCAATCCTCAGTTGAATCTGATTCAGAACCTGTGGGTTATCAACGGTCAAATGCACTGAAGTTGCAGTCAATCTCTCTAATTATTAAAATGTTTACTTGCTTCCACAGAAAGACCCAATTTTTTATACCAGTATAAAAGTTTGCCTCAATCTATAATAAAAGTCACTAGATAGGAAATCAAGGTCTAGGAGAGATGGAAGCCTTCCTTGAGAAAGGTGGATACCATCCTACCAGGAGAATCTTTGGACTCTTAAAAGGGAAGTGAGGGAATAACAGAAGAGACAGAGTAACTGAAGTTCTCCTCTCTACCTGTAACTGAAGTTCTCTCTACCTTGATATCCCATCTTACTCCACCAATTACGACATTCCCTCAGGTTATGTTCTCCGTAATCTATAAAAACACTCAAAATGATTTGGAGATCCTTGAGCTGTACTCATGAATTAGGGTAAATTCTCAAAATTTCCTAAATTATACATCATTTATTAACTTTATTCTATATATCAGTAAGATGAAATCTTATCACAACCAACACATTAAGGTTGTGGTTCCCCAAGCCCTAAGCTGTGGACCGTACAATACTGGTATGCGGCCTATTAGGAACTAGGCCACACAGCAGGAGACAAGTGAAGCTTCAGCTGAATTTACAGCTGCTCCCCATCACTCACATCTCTGCCTGAGCTCTGGTTCCTGTCAGAACAGCAGCAGCAGGCGTTAGGTTCTCTTAGGAGCACGAACCCTACTATAAACTATGCACGCGCGAGATCTAAGTTGCATTCCTTATGAGAATCCAGTGCCTGGTGACCTGAGGTGGCGCTGAGGCGATGATGCTAGCTAGCACAGGAAAACAACTGCAAATACAGACTATCATTAACAAAGAGATCTGACTGCAGAGACCATTAATAAATTAAATGCCTGCAAACTCACACATCAAAACCAACCTCCCCTTACCCCATGGAAAAATTGTCTTCCACAAAACCAGCCAAAAAGGTCGGGGACCACTGCATTAGGAAATCAGAATTCTTTCATACAAATTTCATACATGGAATTTATAACACAAGAAATACCAAAGAGTCAAAAAATAAGATACAAAGCTCTAGTCTTGGCTTAAACAAAACAAAAATAGTGGTCATTTTAAAAGTGTAAACATGTACATTGTATTTCTTACTTTGCTCTGGTTTAGCAGCTCGCTGGTAGAACTTTAATTCAGTAAAAAGGGGTCCATTGTCACTGGGTTCCTTAAAACATAAGAGTTAATTAAGACTAGCAATAGTTAAAATTACTGAGGTTTTTTTTTAACGAACCTTCAAAAAAGATTAACAAATCAATTATTTTTCCAAACAATGTAATTTTGATACTTAAGTTTATAACTGTGTTAAAGATTAAGTAAACTTCTTAGAAATGCTAAGAGAAATTTAAATCCATACATCTATTTCTTTCAACTTCCATTTCTATAAGTAATAAATTATACAAAATCAGATATACAGGTCGGTCTTTGCAGAAGTTTAAAAAAACGTTTATACTAATTTCATCTTTATTAAGATTCCCCTTAAGCAAAGATCAGCAATCATGTTAACTGTATCACCAAGGGGCTACAAGATATTTCTGAGATTTAATAAAATTTCAATACCTGATTTAACCAATTAGTGGCAAAATCCATTCCTTTCCTGTTTCTCATTATAGTAATATTTAGTTTACCAGGATTGGCTAAAGCAGACCTTACAGCTAAGAAGAGTGTGTATTCTGGATCTCCAGCATGAGCACACACTGTCCATTTAACTGCATCCTTTTTTTTCTGACACTAATTCCCATCTTTTTCAAACCAAAAAGCCCTTACAACTTCTTTCCCACACAATAAAGTCAGCAGAAAATGTGGCTCACTAGCAACTGTTTTCTACCAACTTTATCCAGCTACATTTATTTCATATTTTAAGGGATATTAACAAAATGATTAGTAAAGAGACATACTTTTACAAAAGGGTATTTGCACAAAGAAATAACAACCTGACAGGAGTTTTGCACTGTTACATAAATATGGAAGAGTAGAGAAGATCTTATAATTTTGTAGACTTTTTAAATAATAAATTTTATCTGGCCAGGAAGGCTATGTTAACCAGTGTGATGAAAATGTGTCAAACGGTCTATAAAACCAGTGTATGGTGCCCCATGACGCATTAATGTACACAGCTATGATTTCATAATAAAAAAAATTTTTTTTATCTGACTAAAATTTGGTTAGTATTTATTTAATGTTTGGTATTTTGTGTAATTATCTTGTTTACTGAAGATCGGGAAAAAAATTTAAACCAATGAACACATCAAATGAGGAACATAACATTTCTAAATTAATTTTAGGATTCTTTTTCTTTTCAGGAAATATGGACAAAAATTATTCTGGACAGAATATCTGTGTAGCTGGAGTTCAAGCCTGCAGTAAAGTATTACGAGAAGTAATAAATGAGGCCCACTACATTAGCTGAGAGAAAACTGAGTTTGAGGTTACTGGAGATACCTTTTGCAATTACTTAAAATACATTTACTTTTTTTTTTTTTTTTCATTCAAGGGTAAGGTAAGATGCCCTTACCTATGATAGAAAATCACTCTATATACATAGTTCTAGTATCACAGATTTCTTGTAATTAAGAAAATAAGGAATCCCTAGTTAAAGCACTTAGAAGAAGAATAATTAGCCAATCTGCAAATAGGCAGGATGAGCATTTCACAGCAAAAGGGCAGTACATTGGACATTTGGATCAAAACTTGAAAATAAGCTTGCCTTTTTTGTTACAGGTAACAAATAAGAAGAGCGTGATACACATAGGCTTGCCATGTCATCAACTCCAAAAGAAGTAGGAACTAAGCAATACATTAAAAATGTGAGTGCCGAATCTTTAATTTATGGACTCAACACCTCAAGTTTCTCCATATCCTGTGGCTCCTTTCCTAGCAGCAATGATAGCCAGATAGACACTTGTGAATGTTTCCAGCCAATGCCTGAGAATAGGCCTTCAGCAGGAATCTGAAGAATCAGTATAAGAAATGAAAATTCAAGAAGATATTTTGGTAAAGTTACTCTCCACAGGTTAACTTTTGGGCTATCTCATTAACATAATTCAGATTTGAAAGAGGTTTTCCTAAGACTTAAGATTTTCCTGGCTTATCATCAATATAAAATTCTGATTTATTCAGTTTCAACCTACATCGTATCAGCTTTAATTTTCAAGTTTCCCTTCAGGCGATAATTTATTAAATTTATAATAATGGGAATCAACCACATAAACCAGGCTATTATAATAAAAAGCCCACTACAGTGAAGGCCCTTTGAGCTCATTTCATACTTTTTCTAATCCAATAAACTTCCATTATCACAAAATAAAGGACCTACTTCCTTGGCATTGCACTCTAGTCAAAGCTAGCTATTTCTGTTGAAGAAAATACCTTAACTCATAACTAAAATTTTATTAACATATTTCAAATCTAAAATACTTTGCCAACTCTGTAATAGCCAAGATTTAGAAAAGAAATTGGGACTGACATTTTAACTAGAATATCACTAAACATTTCTTTAAGACTTCTAAGTGTCAAAATGAAGATGACAACAGAAAAAAATTAAAATGTGATATATTTCAATGGCACCATCTAAAAGCAACTGGCTGCCATTTAAAAATGAAGCTGTACAAAGTTTCTCCTTCCTACCAAAAAATTAAGATACATGAACTGAAAATTCAGGTCACTTCTCATAATATCAGTGAGGAAAATCAAACATCAGTCTGCAAACTTCTTTCCTAAGAACCATGAAATTCAGATTTATATCAGTTCACTCTGGGAAAGGACCACGATACAATGAACTGTTAGGATATACCATCTAAAAGCTTGACCTCTACCAATGGTGAGTGCAATTCAAAGCACCACTAATTTCTTATTAAGTCTGTCAGCAAGAAAACACAAGAGAATTTCTTTCTCATTGCATTATCCAACTTATCAATTTACCATTTCTCTCTGCACATTTACTTTGCTGAAAAAATACACAGACAGAATCTCTTAGTAATCTAGAAGCAGAGAAAACACCACTCTCCCATCGCTGCTCCTTTAGGTCAAGCATTACAACCCCAAACAAAGGCAGAGACCACGGTGTGGTAGGAGGGAGAACATTCTGAGTAGGTGCTTAGACATGTACCTTGAATGTGTATGTATTAACTTCACTCCAGTGCCCAATGTAAGAAATCTGTGGGTTAACTATGTGCAGCTCTTTCATAAAGCAGATACATGTATCACCAGTAGTAACCACACTTCTTGACAAATCTACATTAACAAGGAAACCCTTACCAGAAGAAGAGTACTTGCAAGCCCCTACTGAAGAAAAGGAGCAAAAAAACCTGCATGCACACCTGATCCCATTTAAAGTAACTAAGGTGGTTCACATGCCGGCTTCTGTCAGTGGTTCTCAACCTGATGCACAGAACAATCACCTGAGAAGTTTTACTAAAAGTACCAACTCCCAGGCCTTATACCCAGAGATTCTGATTATACTGCACAACTAAGCTTGAGAACAACTGTTAAATATACTATTACATTATTAGGTCTAATTTCACATTAAGCATCAATTTGTCCTTATTTCTTAAATATCACTTGTAAGTTTTTTCTCTAAAAATAAAATGTTTGTTATAGAAATTATGGGAAATTTACTATATACAGAGCTTTGTATCCTGCTTTTTTTTTTTTAGTAATTATGAAATTTTCCCCAAAGAGTAATAGGTATTCTTTGAAAACACGATTTTTAATAACCCCTAATGTTTTAAATGGCAAATGTTCATAAAGAGTTCTGATTTTAACTCTGGAAAGAACTGATACTCATTTTACATGTTTGTATTTAATGAACCATTCCAACTTTTAATAATATAAAACTGTAAGAAGGCAAATTATGAATGGGCCTGCTCTTGATGCAAACAAGAGAGGAAAGAAGTGGTATCAGGAAATTGACAGTAAATAGAGTAGTAAAAAGGTGGTGGATAATTATAGCTAAAAAATATTCAAAAATAAATAGGCATTTAAAGATTGCATAAGGAAAACAAAATTAAAAACAAGAACCTTCCCAAATAACATCTAGTTAGGAAGATAAACACATAAAAAACTACAAACAATTAGTGGCAAAAGGAGGATATTAACACGTGAAACTGTAAAATAAAGTCTAATACAAGGAAGTGCAAAAGAGTTTAAAGGAGTCTGGAAAAGACAAGTATGGAGGGAGAAAGAAGCAAACAGCAGTTACTAAATTTCCCCTTCAAAGGGAAAGTCAGTAATGTTGTTTTGTTTATGGCATTCTTCCAGGATCACAAATTGTAACATTGAAAAAGTTCTTGAAATATTAAATGCAAAAGAAAAATCAACTGAATACTTATCACTGCCCAAATTACAAAGAGAATATAGAATAAAGAAAGAGAACAAAATTAGAAGACAGGAGATGTGGACACTGAATAAAATTTGATCAAATGCCCTTAGAAATGTAGTTATTTGTTACCTTAAGCATACGGGACCTATCTCTTCCTATTCATTTTTTCCCTAAAATGTTTAAGTACAAAAGGCAGTAAAAGTGAAGTTACACTGAATAACAACTAAAATTCTTCTCCTTACAATAAAAAGAATATCGTAATTCTAAGATAAAATACAACTTAAAGAAACTCAAATTATACAGAACAAAAAAGAAATGGTTATACACCAGTCCCACTTGTCTGCTAAGACACTGGTATGCTTTCCTTCCAAAACATGGAAACAATTATACAAATTAAGGGGTCAGAGGTAACCATATCATTTGAACCTCAGGATCACAAGACATAAGGAGACATGCTTTCTTCCCAACACAGAAATCTTTTAATGATTCTAAGAAGAAACTAATCTTACCTATAGATTTTAATATTTTAATTTGTCATATCAAAGACAAATGCAGATAATATTCTGCAATTAAATGCAAATGATCCAATTTAATAGTAAAAACATTAGTTCCTCTGACTTAGTAGCAAACTATTTTAAAAGAATAGTTATTCCACAAATAAAAAAGAAAAAAATTCAAAATAAAAGGTAATCAAGAGAAGGAAATTGACAGGAGAAATAAAAGCACTAACACACAATTTTAAAGTCATCACTTTTACTTTCTTGCAGGGGAGAGGCACTGAGACTTAATTAGCCTCCCATTGCAAACAAATATAAAGGTGAACAAAAAAATAGGAAATTACTATTTCCAAAAAAATCAGACAATATGAACCATAACCCCTAAAACATAGAAAACAAAGCGATCCCCATGACAGCCCCAGGTTTTTTTCCTAATAGCACTAGGAGTAAAAAGGAGGAGACTTAGACCAAACATAGACCCTGGTACTGAAACCAAACAACGAGATTAGAAAATTTTAAACTGAGAAATACTGGAGGAAAAATTAAAGATGGATATCCCTCATGAAATCCTTAATAAAATATTAACAAATCAATTCCAGCATTATGTAAAAACTATAATACACCATGACTAAGTGAAGTGTATGTTAAGAATACAAAGTTAGTTCAGCACTCAAATATCAATCAATGTAATTGCCACATTAACAAAATAAAGGAGAAAAATCCTGTGATCCATCTCAATAGATGCAGAGAAAGCATTCAGAAAATGAATAAGCAAACTACAAACTGGGAGAAAATACTTACAACATATATATCTGAAAAAGCACTTGTATCCAGAAAAACTCTCTTATTACTGAATTATAAAAAGCAAACAAGCCAGTTATTTCATTTTAAAAAAAGAGTAGTCTCCGCACAAAAGAAAATACATCAATGATCAATAAGCACAAAGAAAAAGTGCTCAAAATCATTAGTCATCAATTAAATGCAAACTGAACCTACAATGAGACACAGCTACAGGACCACTTACTGGCAAAAAAAAAAAAAAAAACCTAACACCACCAAATGTTGGGAAAAAGATGGAGCAATCAGAATTCTCATATATTATCGGTCAATGTATAAACAGCACAGCCACCTTCCCTATAAATTAGCAATTCTACTTCTAGATATTTATCCAACAAAAATAGAGCTTACATCCATGAAAACATTTATACAAGAATGTTTATAGAAATTTTATTCCTAACAGCCAAAACTGGAAACTACCCAAATGTCTATCAACAGAGAAACAAAATAGAACAAATAACTGATATATCAACAATATGAATCTTTAAACATTATGCTGAGCATAAGAAGTCAAAATAATATATACTGTAAAATACCATTTATGCAACATTCTTGACCTGTAATAACTCATTCACGGCAAAAAAAAAAAAAAAATTCAGAGAAGTGGTTGCCTTCAAGGGTGTGGGAAAGTAGGGGTTTAACCAGAGAAGAACAGAAAGAATCTTTTGGGGGTAACAGAAATGTTATATGTATTAAGAGATATGAGAGGTACACAGTATATGCACTTGTCAAAAGTCTTCAAATTGTTTGACATTTATGTGTATTAAACACCTATGTATAATTAAATTATGCCTCAATAAAATATTTTTTAAAAATCATGAAAACCATTCAGATCCAAAAACACTGGCTCCAAAGGGGTCGGGTTGTTTTTGTTGGTGGTTTGTTTGCTTGCTTGTTTTTTCACAAAAAAAAAATTCTGGCTGGAGTAATTCTAATTCCCGGATTTCTATATCCTTTAGGGAAAAAAGTAGGGGGAGTTATACGTTAATTTGCTGAGATAACACATCCTATTTTTCTTTTATTTAGTAACACATGATCTTCCCATGTATCAAAGAACTGACCTGGCTAGTCAAAGTATGCTTATGTCAGCTGGGAAATTACCAATTCTTACTCATTCCCACTAATTTCAACATTATTACAGCCAAAGAACATCTAGCAAACACACTTAAATAATTTAATTTACAGAAGGGATAGGGAAGAAAATGGAGAATAAACAGAAAGAAAAAAATTGACCACATGGACGTCCAGGAGTAAACGGAAAAAAGAAAAAAAATACCCACATAATAAAATTACATTAACGTAGCATGATCTTGCAGGCTATAAACATAAAAAGCATTTATAAATAGCTGAAATGTTTTAAATGAGCTGAATACTTTTATTCCACATCTGCATACCTCTACGCTTTCATTCATTTCTCACCAAATACCAGTGCCACTATAATTCAAAAGAGGAGGGGGACTTTTTGAACTCAAGTTATTTAAAACTATAAGGCTATTTTTATATCTCATTAAATATTTATAAAACATTACTAAAAATATAATACCTTACAGTTTAACTAATTCTAGTTATCAAAAAGGATGCTTTACAAAACAAATACTACACCAAATCAAAAAAAAAAAAAATCAGCTAAAATATTTTCTTACCACTTTTACAACACAGGGTGCATCACTGCCAACAGATTTTGAAGAATTTGTATCAGCTGTTTAAAAAAGTGAAATACTTAGTATCAGAAAAAGTTAGCATTATTATAAATGTTATATTAATATTCAGATCTGTTATCTGTTACTCCTTGATAGAGTAAGTTTCACTTCCCAAATCTATGTTTTTTGTTTTTGGGGTTTTTTTTTTTTTTGAGGCAGAGTCTTACTATGTCCCCCTCGGTAGAGTGCTGTGGCGTCAGAGCTTAGAACTCTTGGGCTTAAGCGATTCTCTTGCCTCAGCCTCCCACCTCACTAGGACTATAGGCTCCTGCAGCAAGGCCTGGCTATTTTTTGTTGCAGTTGTTCTTGTTGTTTAGCTGACCCACAAACTTTGGTGTATGTGGCTGGCACCATAAGCACTGTGCCACGGGTGCCAAGCCTCCCAAATAGATGTTTTAGGATATCATTACAGTATATGTCACCAATTTTAAGACTGCCTCATATTTTAATATGTCTAAAATTGGAATGGATCTTTTAATTTCTGGTTTCTTAAATGTGACCATCAATTAAGTCTGGGAAACTTTTGAGTTAAACAAAAGTACTCAGGGCCTTTGATATGCCAATGTATATAGTGAATTCCCCCCAGAGGATAAATGATGAAATTTCTTAAATTTAACAAACCATGGAATCCTTTTAAGAAGGAGCATCTAAAGGTTAGAAATTGAGGGAGTTAAAATTTTAAAAAAGCACTATTTTGGTAAAAATGCATCTGGATCAATAGTTGAGGATGTTAGCACTGACATCCAGAATATTTACAACATAACTTTCATTTTACTTCATGCTAATAAAGAAGCACTGAAATACTGAGTTAGTGATATAAAAATGCCCATATTCATTAAACAAATATTTTCTTAATACTATATGCCAGTTTCTAAGAAATCGGAATTTAGCAGTGAACAGACCAAAAAAAAAAAAAAAAAAAAAAAAATCCTTACTCTCACAAAGTTACCATTTCAGAGGAAGGATTTAGACAACAAATAAAAAAAAAAGTATTTTTTGGCACTAAGTGCTACAGAAGAAAAATTAAGCAGGAAACAAAAGGGGCCAGTGTGCAAGGCAGTAAGAGAGAGTTCACTGACGGAGTGTGATTTGAGCAGTGAGGGAATAAGCCATGTAAGAACCTGGGTTAAGAGTACTCCAGACAACCAGCACAAGGGCCCTGATGTGGCCTGTTACTATGAATATGAACGGGGAGTCACTAGAAAGAAGATTAGCAAAGTCAGACCTTGATTTTTAAAGATTTCTTTGGGCCGTTTTGTGGGAAATGGTGCAGAGGGGCAAGTGCAAAAGCAGGTAAATCCATTGGGAAGCCTCCACAATGCTCCGGGTACATCAATTACACCTCAATAAAGCTACCAATACATTTTCAAAGGCTTCGTATAAAAATAATGTAAAATATTCTATTAATAATTTTATTTTAAATACACTGTGATTTTACATGATTTGTTGGATGCACTGGGTTAAATATTAATTTTTTAAAGTATCGTGTATAAAGATAAATAGGTAAAAAAGGACAAAAAGATGGTCAACGCATAGATTTTGAGACAATAAAAGGGATAAGGACAAGAGTTACATATGAATTCATAAGGTACTCTTAAAAGTCTGCACTTTATTCTAAGGGTACTAAGGAACCATTAAAGAGGTTTAAACAAGATAATCATAAAAACTGATTCATATGCTAGGTCACTCAAACCACACTATAAACAATGGGGTCCAAGAAGGCAAGGCTGGGACAGAGAAGATTCGATGCTACAGACAAAGTCCAGATAATGACATGACCTGGGACAGTAAGAGCAAAGATGCAGAGAATGAATGGATCTGCGAAGTCACATTGGTAAAACAATAGAACTAGAAAAGATATTAGACGTATGAGTAAAGGAATACTCAAGAATGCTTTCCCAGTCTTTGGCTTGAGGGGTGTCGTTCATTCAGACAATCCTCTCCTCATCATGAGCAATATGAGGAAACGGAACAAGATGACGTATGTTTTAGACATGCCTGTGAAACATCCAAGGGCCTAGAAAATCACGGCCTAGGCTAAAGATAAAAAATCACCAAGAAAATCACGGCCTAGGCTAAAGATAAAAAATATGAAAATCAACAATAAAGGGACAGTAACAGAAACCATGATATTCAATGAGATCAATCAGAATATATAGAATGCAAAGTCAGCCAAGGAAGGAAAGCTAGAGAACAAAGAGGTACCTCCAAAGATGACCAAGAATAGCCAGAAAAACAGAAAGAAAACCAGATGGGAAGGTATGTTATCATCAAAGCAGTTTTTATGAGAAGGAAAGATAAACACTATCAAATGCTGCAGAAAAAAATCCAAAGAAAATTCAAAAGTAATGCTTTTAATTCATGTAACAGAAATTGCTAATTATCTTGAATATGGCTGTTTCAGATTTTCAGTAGTGACATACAGAGAGAAACTAAAGATAGCAATATTCAAGCAAATCCTTCATTTTACAGATTGCTCAACACAGGTTTACAGAAGTAAAGTTATATTACAGAGATCTGTCAAACCATAGGATATTAAAGATACTATTATATGGCACTTTATGATAGTAAATACAAAATAAAACAGGTAGCACACATACAAAGCAAGCTAGCTCCAAATATGTAAAAGGTTACAAAAGCAAATTACCATAAAATGAAAAACCTACCTGTTTAGAGACAAGTTCCCATTAATGTGGGATGTCACAAGTCCAGGCATCCTACAGTATAAACAGTTTACATAATCTATCATCTCCTCTGAATCTGATGTTGCTACTCATGATATAGCTGATATAGCTTTTACTCTTTCATGGCTTACAAGGATTTTTATCTTAAATCAGATATAGCCTAGTTCATTGGCATGGGCTTGACTCTAAACCAGGCATCCTCAAACTTTTTAACCAGGGGGCCAATTCACTGCCCCTCAAACTGTTGGAGGGCCGGACTATAGTTTAAAAAAAAAAAAACAAAACAAAACACTATGACTAAATTCTTATGCACACTGCACATATCTTATTTTGGAGTAAAAAAAAAAACAAAACAGGAACAAATACAATCACACCGCCCCTTGTGGCCCGCGGGCCGCAGTTTGAGGACCCCTGCCAGGGAATCAACATGTATTTCCCCCAAAAGGGGAATCAATGACCTATGGGAAACATATGTGTAAAATAGGGTAAGGCTTCGAATTTTAAGCTATGTTTCGTGCAGATAGCTCCAGAAACTGCAGCTGACCACCTGGAGCTGATGGTCCTGGAAGAGGTTAAGTGGGATCCCTCTTGAGTAAAACAAGTGCTATTTTATCTAAGTCAGTATTCTCAAACTTTAGCCTATAGGAGAATCACCTGGAGAACCTGTTCAAGCACACTACCAGCCTGCTCCCTATAGTTTCTGATTCTAGATCTGTGGTCAGGGTCCAAGAGTTTGCGGTTCTAACAAGTTCCAGGCAACGCTAACCTAAGCCATACTATTTATATGCCAAGTAAGATGTTACTTAAAAGGAAAAAAAAACCTCTGTTGCTAACAAT
The DNA here is from genome assembly GCA_963574355.1 of Loris lydekkerianus. Classification (NCBI taxonomy): domain Eukaryota; kingdom Metazoa; phylum Chordata; class Mammalia; order Primates; family Lorisidae; genus Loris; species Loris lydekkerianus. The sequence goes on from CAUYPK010074113.1 coordinate 51,535, forward strand.
AAAAATTCATAAACATCTATGGCAGAAATCAAATCTCAAATTAAATCTAGATTTGATGTGGAGTAAGAATACAGAATGGAAAAGTTAGAAATATCAGAAGCAAACATGAATTGCGTTCTATCAGTATTAATAATCCTTGTAATTTTCGACAGCTTTAGAAGCAATCAAGCAAAATATTATTTAAATCAATAACTTCAGGGTTCCCCAATAAGTCCCCCAAATTTCAGAATAAGTAAGCTTGTTAACAGCACTTTTAGTAAGCTCAATAAAGCAATTTCTAGGTAATTATCCTAATTCCACTATGAAGACTATTAGGGTTATACAGAAAGAAAACAAATCTGTATCTGTAAGAGATCTGCAAACCTCCAAATTAGACAAAAACAAAGGGAATAAATTCCAATTAGGTGGAGGTGGTACAGGATAGATGTATAAAGAGGGTGTCAAGAGATTAAGATTATATGGAATATCTTAAAAATCTAAAACCATAGTGCTTACCAATGAAAATATTACAGATATTTTATCCACTTTTTCTATTGTGATTAAATTAACTGTCATCCTTTTCCACTCTTATGTTAGAGATACACTTTGGCTTAATTATACAATATTACTGTGTGACTGTTGCAAATTATTAGGAACATTCTGTAATTGCTCATAATTGCAAAACCATTTTGATAAGAAAGCATATATACATATTTGGGCTGATAATTAGAAGTAGTCACACACTTACCAAGATATATACAGCCAAAGCCACCTTGGCCAATGGGTAATCCTACTTTCCATTCTTTTTTTGCCATGTCAGTTACTACCTCCCCAGCTGCAAATTGTTCTGCAAGATGTCTTTTTGCAGGGCCCTGTCTTCCAGCTTGAGCTGCTTTTACACGAGGCATTTTCACTGTAATATAAAACAAAGCAACACTCAGAATTATCACCTCAGAAGTATTCAAAACATTTTCAAATTCCTACTCACTCCAAAACTTAAATAAAGCACATTTGTTAATTCTGATTTATACAGCTCAAATCCTATTCAATTATCTCTTAACTTTGGAGAGGAGACAATAAATAAAACAATATATGCAATTATTTTCAAGGAAACATTTAGGCTTAAGTTACAGCAACATAATATCATCTATAACTAAAAATGCTGTTTAACAACAATGAAAAAGAGTTGCTCTATGAAATTAAGGAGAACAAGTAATTCACTTCACTGAGTGAAAGAATTCAATGTATACTTTTGTGAGCAATGTGTATTTTGTTAGCAATGCATATGTTGTGTGATTTCAGATTCTTGGTTCTACAAATATTAAATGAAAAAGATTTCAAACAAGTATTAGGATTCTATAAAGCACTTAAACCCCATCGTGAAGTGACTTGGTCAAGTTTACTCAACTAACTGGTATCATACCTGGAATCCAGGTCTTTTGCTTTTAGTCAGTCCAGTGCTATTTCACAGTAAAACACTGCTTTCCCCAAATGTTAGGGTAAACTTATGTGTTAATGATAAATATAAATTGATAGTCATCTCCTAAAGGATAATTGTTAACAAAGGAACCGTAGGAATGCTGGGTGTCACTAGCTTTGTCTTTTTCATGAACCCAAATGACTAAACAGCTGTAATTTCTCCTTGTTACTCTTGAGATACAGTAAAGAAAGGAAATTAATAACAATTGTTAAGACAGTCTGCAGAATTTAAAATGGCTATTCAGATGAAACTCATAATTCAGTTTCAAGCCTAGGTATGTTTAGATATCTTACATGCATATGAATTACATTTGACTGGAACTTTTCAGCAAATATCATCACTCCACATAAACAAACATCATATACATAAATGTTCTTTATTAATTAGGGATTTTAAATAGAAACTTTTCCTACAGAATATTAATGCATCTTTGCTACCTAAATCTTCTCCAAGTTAACAAAACATGTTCAAAAGTGCCTCTGTCACTTCTTTATATCAATTAATTTTCTTAATTAACGTGTTTATAATTGTGGTAAAATCTTGCTAAATAAAATTTCAGTGCCAAGAGACCCCACATTCAAAACGCCAAAAAAATAGGTAATTTACATCTATAGCAGTAACAATATATAGTACTCCCAAATACTAAAATGGATGCCTTTTGAATTTTATCCAACTTTATCAAGTCATTAGCAGGCATCCTCAAACTTTTTAAACAGGGGGCCAGTTCACTGTCCCTCAGACCGTTGGAGCGCCGGACTATAGTTTAAAAAAAAAACTATGAACAAATTCCTATGCACACTGCACGTATCTTATTTTGAAGTAAAAAAACAAAACGGGAACAAATATAATCACACCGCCTCATGCGGCCCATGGGCCGTAGTTTAAGGACCTCTGCACTAGAGCAATCTCCTATTTGATTATTTACTTATAATCGTCAAAACAGTTTAAGTGAAAAATACGTTTTCTTATCTTTCTATAACTCAAAATAGTGACAAAAAAATCCTTTGTGTTTTTCCGGAATTCCTTTCCAGAAATGATAAAAACACTATTTTAAATGAACTATTCTGGCTCAGCATCAACTCAATATAAATTATGGTCAATGAAAAGCGGTTTTCCTCCAAATAAAGTTGTTTCCTTTTATTTTTAGTTGTATTCCCATGGCCAACTAACTGAAAGTAATTATAATAATTAATTAAGATTTGGAATGACTTTCTTGCCTATAAATAGTCTCACAGAACAGCCTTATCACCATCAGTCTACTGAACATTCTCATAAATCACTGTCCTGAATGTTAATACTGAACATGGTTGGGGCAGCGGCACCATTGGTTAATCTCCCTAAACCCCCATAAAGCCAGACAAGACAATTGGAGAGCAAAACTCAAAACTCATGGACAACATCTACAATAAAACTGGAGACATTATCTCCTATCTCTATATATCCCAAAATTTGAGTAGGTGAAGACAAACCAGATGGCAACAAGATCTACATGGTATCCAGTAACTGTAAGGAAGGAAGGTACCTTTGATGATCTTGAGAATCCCAGAACTACCTGGAGCTACTTCTAAGAAAGCACAACATTGTGAGTGCTGATGTTGAAAGAAGAAGGGGTACAACAGATCCAGGTAAGGTCTGAAGAGACTGGATCAGGCTATACTACACAACTCTCAAAATGAATCAGTCAAGGGTAAAGCCTCAGGCTCAGAAGAAATGCTTGGGGGCAGCACCTTGGCTCAAAGGGGGGTAGGGCACAGGCCCTGTATGCCAGAGGTGGTGGGTTCAGACCCAGCCCTGGCCAGAAACTGCAAAAATAAAAATAAAAAAGAAAAAGAAAGAAATGCTTGGGATGGAATCCCAGGTGAGCATCATAATACAACTAAAGGAACAAGAAAGTTCAAATGAAAAGTGGACGTATGAGTTAGCCACCATATTTTGGAACTCTACATAAAAACAAATGAAGAGGTGTTAGAGAATAACAAAGTCTTCCTGAACCATACCATCTAAAGATAACTATTACCATACGAAATTCAACAAGAGAAAAGATGGAGGCCCAGTCCCTCACAAAATTATAAAAAAAAAACAATATTCCTTCAGAAAAGCCCATAACTTCCAAAAAGCTGCTAGCTTTCAAAACAAGCTAACAAACAATTTATATTCAAAGATAAGCATGACTCAGAAAAAAATGAGAAATCAGGTGATAAAAACTTTAAAAATGAAAGAGAAAATCATATCAGAAATGAAGACTGTTAGAAGGAACATAAAAATGAATAAAATAAAATTTATAAAAATGACTTAAGAGAAATAAAAAGTGAAAAAAAATCAAAGGACAAAAAGATTAAAATATTTAAAAAGAAAATCACAAATTTAGAACACAGAAAAAAGCTTATATAAGTAAATTAAAGCAAGATAACAGAATACTAAAAGTGCTTAAAGCTTAAATTCAAGAATACTTTTATGAACTACATATTCAACAGTCATATCACATACAGGAGAAAAACCAACCCAGAATAAACATCATTAGACAGTCTAATAAAATTACTATACTTAATAGTAAAAGAAAATTCTCTGAGCATCCTGTCGAAAAACCAAGCATTTTACAAGGGAAATAAAATCAACTTGTCATCACTTTACAGCAATATCTTACATCAACAAAAAAGGGGAAGTAACATATCTAAGACTAAAGAAAAAAAAAAAAAAACCATGAACCAAAGATTTTATACCCAGCTAAATTTCAAATATATAGACTCAAAGTGTTATCAAAATGGAAAAAGAGAATAATAATTTGCTAGAGAATAAGCTTCAGATATCCAAAATATTTTTAGAACTGAGACTCAACAGAGTTATAAAGAAGATAGAGAATAAAATGGGTCTATGTTCTAACAATTTAGACATAACTATGAAATATGGGAAACATATGCAAAAAAAACTTTCCAGTAATATTATGACAGTTACCTTTGTTTGTGTACAAATGTTGAATAATGCAAATGTAAAATTATCATATTCTTATCCTGTCATTCCCTAAATGTCCTTAAAAATCAAGATTCAAATACAAAAGAAAGGAGATATAGATGAAAGAGAAGGTTAAGGTTAAAAATGTTGTACCTTTTTTTATTTCCCAGCTCCATTCACCAAAATACCTTAGAAACAATAATCAACCCAGTAGTGACAACCATCCTTAGCATACGAACTGCATTCCTGAAATAACATTTCCTTTTGAAAGAAACTACATTTCTTGAAAAAATGACCAATGGCAGGTAGAAATGTGCAAGATGCGAAACATCTTGTCACATTAGATGGCAAAGAAAACTATCAAAAACTCCTGGGTTAATGTCATAAAAGTTTAATGAGCCAACTTAGAAGATGCTCCCAGTGACCAAAGATAGGACAATTGGAGTCAGTAAAGATAATAACCATGATGGATCAAAACACACGAAATGGGTAAATCTAAGAGGTTATAACAGCAAAAAAGAGGCAGCGTCTGTGGCTCAGTGAGTAAGGCGCCGGCCCCATATACCAAGAGTGGCGGGTTCAAACTTGGCCCCAGCCAAACTGCAACAAAAAAATAGCTGGGCATTGTGGTGAGCACCTGTAGTCCCAGCTACTCGGGAGGCTGAGGCAAGAGTCACCTAAGCCCAGGAGCTGGAGGTTGCTGTGAGCTGCAACACCACAGCACTCTACCAAGGGCAACAAAATGAGACTGTCTCAAAAAAAAAAAAAAAAAAAGAAAAGGGCAAAAAAGCCTAAGTGATCACCTTTAGAAGATAATGAGAAACCACTCAATCATGAAAACTGGTACATAAAGGGAGAGAAACAAGAGTTTATCCTTTCATCTCTGTATGATTTGTACCACAAGGTATCCAAACAGAAGATAAAGAGAAGGTCCTCCTTACAGATATATTTAGCTAATAAATAATGGTTTTAGATTACCACCATTTCCATCTCTTATGAATTCATGGATTTAAACATTGAGCACTGCTAGCTACCAACATCAAAACCTGAGAGCTATCCAGACAATGTATGCCCTCTAATAAAAGAATATGCTATGAGCAGTGAGACTGAGGCAGTAAAAAAAAAATTTTTTTTCTCAACAAAAAAAGCTCTGGACCAGCCAGAGATCCAAAGCCAGACCTATGAAGTACTGGTATCTACCCTACAGAAACTATTCTGTAACAAGAAGGGAATCCTCCCTAACGCATTCTATGAAACCAGTATCACCCTGAAATCAAAGTCAGGGAGGGACACAATAAAAACTACAGACCAATAATCCTTACAAACACAGCCATGAAAATCCTCAAGAAAGTCTGAGGCTAGCCTGAGCAAGAGTGACATCCTGTCCCTTCTAAAAATAGAAAAACTATACAGGTATGGTGGCAGGCGCCAGTATTCCTAGCTACTTGGGAGGCTGAAGCAAGGGGATAGCCTGAGTCCAGGAGTTTCAAGCTTCACTTTGCCCTAAATTCTTCTAAAAAGGCCAAGGAAATCTGTTTCAAGAAATTATAACATTAGTCGTAGACACGGAATCCCACTCTAGTGGTATACCGGGCATTAAGTGGGTCTAAATGCCAAACTAGCCTTCAGACTGAGTAAGTTTCATCCCAAGGATGCAACGATAGTTTAACATATGCAAATCAATAAAAAAGAAACAGAAATCAAAGATCACATGATCATCCCCATAGATGCAAAAAAAGCAGTTGATAAAATACGGCACCTTTTCATGATTAAAAAAAACATTCAACAAACTAAGCATAGAAGGAACATATCTCAAAATTATAAAAGCCATACATCACAAACCTATAGCCAATATCAGACTGAATGGAGAAAAGTTAAAAGCATGCCCCCAAAGAACTGTAACAAGACAAAAGTGCCAACTGTCACCACTTCTATTCCATACAGTATTTGGAAGTCTTAGTCAGATCAATCAGGCACAAGGAAGAAAATAAGGGGCATTGAGCCAGGCATGGTGGCTCACGCCTGTTATCCTAACACTCTGGAAGGCTGAGGCAGGTAGATTGTTGGAGCTCACAAGTTTGAGACCAACCTGAGCCAAAGCAAGACCTCGTCTCTAAAAATAGTCAGGCGTTGTGGCAGGCGACTGTAGTCCCAGCTACTTGGGAGGCTGAGGCAAGAGAACCACTTAAGCCCAAGAGTTGAAGGTAAGCCATGTAAGCTATGAGGCCATGGCACTTTACCAAGGGTAACAAAGTGAGTCTCTTGTCTCCAACTATCTCCAAGATCAAAATATGATCTTGTATCTGGAAACAAGAAAAACCCTAGCAAATCAAATTCAACAGCACATCAAAAAAACCCTAAAAAACCCCAAAAACTCTTGTACCAAGACTCCTGGAATTGATAAATTCAGCAAAGTCTCAAGCTACAAAATCAATGTACACCACAGATCAGTAGCATTTCTACAACTCATAACAGTCAAGCAATACCACTCACAATAGCTACAAATAAAATATCTAGTAATATATTTAACAAAAAAGGTTAAAGACCTCTATAAGGAGAACTGCAAAACACTGACGATATGAACAAACAGAAAAACATTTCCTACTCATGGATGGATAGAATCAACATCATTAAAGGTCCAAACTGCCCCACAACATAAAATGTCCAAATTGCCCAAAGTGATTACAGATTCAATGCAATCCCCATCAAAATACCAGTGTCATATTTCATAGATCTCGAAAAAATAATCCTAAACTTCATTTGGAACCAATAAAAAATCCAAAAGGCCAAAGCAATATTAAGTAAAAAGAACAAATCTAGAAGCATCACATTACCTGACTTCAAATTACTACAAGGCATGGTAGTGGTATCATGTCTAAAAGTAGAGACACAGATCAATGGAACAGAATAGAGAATCCAGGAATAAAACCATCTATCTACAAGCAACTGATTTTTGACAAAGCAGACAACAACATACACTGGAAAAAGAAGCCCTATTCAAGAAATGGTGCTGGGAAAATTGGATAACCACATGCAGAAGAATGAAACAGGATCCCTAACTCTCACCATACACAAAAATCAATTCAAGACGAATTAAAGACTTAAATATAAGGTATGAAAGCATAAAAATTCTAGAAAAAAATATAGAAAAAATTATTTTTAGGCAAGTAATTTATGACTAAGACCTCAAAGGCAAACATAGCAACAACAAAAATAAATAGGACTTAATTAAATTAAAAAGCTTCTGCACAGCAAAGGAAACAGGGCAAATAGACGACTACAGAATGGGAAAAAATATTTGTAAAATATACATCCACTATCTAGAATCTATTTCACACAAAGAACTCAAATCAGCAAGGAAAAAAATAAAACTCCATCAAAAACTGGGTAAAAGACAAGGACAAAAAGTTTTTCAAAAGAATACAGACTAATGGCCAAAAAACATATAAAAATGCTCAACATCAGGTGGCGCCTGTGGCTCAACGGAATAGGACGCCGACTCCATATGCCGGAGGTAGCGGGTTCAAATGCAGCCCCGGCCAAAAACTGCAAAAAAAAAAAAAAAAAAATCCTCAACATCACTAATCATCAGGGAAATGCAATTTAACACTATTAAACAATGAGATCTTACCCCTGTCAGAATGGCCATTATTAAAAAGTAAAAAAACAACAGATGCTGGCAAGGATGCAGAGAGAAAGGAATGCTTATACATTGTTGGTAGAACTGCAAATTAGTACCACCTCTATGGAAAACAGTATGGCAATTTGTCAAAGAAATAAATGTAGACCTATCATTCAATCCAGCAATTCCCCTGCTAGGTGTCTACCCAAAGAAAAGAAATCTATTTTTTTTTTTTTTTTTTTTTTTTGAAACATAGAGTCTCATTATGTCACCCTCGGTAGAGTGCCATGGTGTCACAACTCGCAGTAACCTCAAACTTTGTTTTTTTGGTTGTTTTTTTTTTTTTTTTTTTTTTTTTTTGAGATAAGAGTCTCACTGTGTCACCCTAGGTAGAGTGCCATGGCATCACAACTCACAATCACCACAAACTCTTGGGCTTAAGCGAGTCTCTTTCCTCAGTCTCTCAAGTAGCTGGGACTACAGGTACCTGTCACAACGCCCAGCTATTTTTTTGTTGTAGTTGTCATTGTTGTTTAGCAGGCCCGGGCTGGGTTCAAACCCGTCAGTCCCAGTATATGTGGTCGGCACTCTAACCACTGAACTATGGGTGCCAAGCCAGAAATGAAGTCATTTTATCAAAAAGATACCTGTACCCAAGTATTTATCACAGCACAATTCACAATGTGCCCTTCACTTCATGAGAGGATAAAGAAAAGTGAGATTTTTATTATATACATACGTATACACACATATACACACATATACATAACACTATATATATATATATATATATATAATTGCATACCACTCAGCCATAAGAAGAAATGAAATAATGTCATTTGTAGCAACATGGAGGGAACTGGAGACCATTATCCTACGCAAAGCGTCTCAGGAATGGAAAACCAAACACCACATGTTCTCACTAATAAGTGAGAGCTGGGTACTCACTGAGTACACTTGGGCACAAACCAATATAAAGGACCCAAGAAACCAAGAGGGGAGTCCAGGAGGGTAGGCATGGGTCACCTATTGCATACAATGAACACTATTTTGGTGATGGGCACACCAAAAGCTCTACCATAAGCATCATACAAAACATCCTTATAACAAAAACACTTGTACCTCCTTAATTAATTTTTTTTCCTCCCCCACACCACCTAATTAATATTTTGAAATTAAAAAAAGGATCAGGAAATTGACATTGGTACAACCCATAAAGCAAGTTCATATTTCACCAGTTTTACACATACTCATTGTGGGAAGGTATAGTACTCTGCAATTTTATCATGTGTATGAATTTGTGTAACTGCAAGTATAATCAAGATGTAGAACTGTCCCATCGGCATGGGACTCTGGTGTTACCACTTTAACCACACTCACCCTTTCCTTATCCCTAACTCCTGGCAACTACTCATCTGGTCATTTCCATAACTTTGCTACACCAAGAATGTTACATTAACAGAATTAAACAGTATGTAATCTTTTCAGATTGCGTTTTTCACTTGGCACAATTCCCTTGACATCCATCCAAGTTGCTATGTTTACCAACAGTTTATTCCTTTTTTATCACTGAGTAGTATTCCACGGCATGAATATGCCTCTCACCCTCTGGCAGACATTTCAGTTGTTTCGGTTTGGGGTTGTTATGAATAAAGCTATTATGAATAACAACAATCAAAAAAGAACATGGCAGTACGCATGTAGTAGTCTTACCAAAAAGTAAATTAATAAATTGAACCCAAATCTGATCAAGCCTACCAATTCACAAAATATGAACAGAACAGAAGAACAAGATAAAACTACATTTTTGCATTCAGCAAAATCCTGACTGTTTGAAACCCTGTAACACATACAGGGTGGCCATAAAGTTTGTGTGCAATTTAAAATAGCATGCAATTTTATATAATCCCATTTAATTTTAGCAAATAATAAGGAAAAAAGGAGGCATGGAAGAAAAGAAAAATAGATTTTAAAGATTTTAAATAGATTTTAAACCAAAATACAAAAAACAAAACAAAATCAGGCAAATTTAAACCACAGTGTTTAAGAATACGTACTTGAATGATAAAACTATAATATAAAGAAAAACGAAGGTTTAAAAGGGTTTTTTAAAGGGTTTAAAAAAAAACAAGGGTTTAAACAAGGGTTTTTTAAAAAAACAAATAAGTTACTTTGGGGAAGCACATAAAGTTATGATGTAGTTGGGGGCATTGGCCTGCCTTCTTGACTTAGATGGTACTTACAAGAGTACCTTCTAACTACTCATTAAGTCTATATTTGCTTAAGTTTTCTGTATTGTGTAATGTTTTACAGTATTAGACATTCAAAAATTATTGCTCCTACAATTATCACCGAAAGATTAAAACAGGAAATCTTCTTATACTCAATGAACTTGCCCAATCCTCCATCAACAAAGAAAGAAAAACAAAAGACCTCTAAGTAAAACTGTACTCCATTTCCTGCCAAGGCTGGTAATCTTTGCTCCCCCCCCCCCTTTTCTTTAAATTACTAGTCTTGCTTTTCATTTATAGACATTTCTTATATATTGTGTATTAAAGAAATTAGCTCTTTGTATTGCAAAGTCTTCCCAATTTGTCTTCAGTTTATTTTTACCTTTTAAATTTCACCAGACCCTTAAAAAGACCTTCTTTCAATTTTTTTTTAATAGCCCATGTTTTCTTTTTGTTATTTTATGGTTTATTTTTCACTGCAAAAAGTCTCACCTGCCTACATTTATTTTGGTATAAGATATGAGGTAGGAATCCAGCTTTTTCCAGGTGATTATATAGTTTTGTTTGTTTTTTCTTTTCCTCGGTCATTCACATTCATTAAAGTGACCTAGCATTCAAAGAACTTAAACATATCACACCAACCCAAATAAATCAAGTACAAAAAATACTCATATAAAGTTGTTCACATGTAGATCCAGGATTACTGGTTACTATGGAAAGAGAAGAGAAGAGAAGAGAAGAGAAGAGAAGAGAGAAGACAGAAGACAGAAGAGAAGAGAAAAGAGAAGAATTCCATTAAGTAACATTTGAAACTAACACTGTGCTTGGGTTAAAACCTCCCTCACACCTACATCTGCTCCACAGGAATGTTAAGTCACTGAAATAGACTCTCTTGTTCTGATAGAAGAGGCCACTATGATATAAGTATTTCTTTAAAATATACCTAAATGAAACTCTCTCCTGTAGCTTGTGGCTCCTATGGAAAAAGATTTGTTTTCTCCTACAATCTTAGGCAGCCTTGGGAAACTAATGGCCAAGGCAGTGCTCAAAGATGCAAGGGGGGCTGATGGTATTAAAATAATACACATTTATTTACTCAATAATCTTCTAAAATGCTCAGAAATATAAAAGACTTACAACAAGTGTGGCTAGACTATCACATACTTAACATGGTAAATATTCCTAAAAAAAAAAATTATACTTGGTGGTGGTAGTGAGTTTTTTAGTGTGCAGCTGAATTCTATTTGTTAATATTTTATTTAGGAATAAAATTAATAGTCTTAAGAAAAGTTTGTCATGTTTTTCTGCTATATTTATGTTTTAATATTAATATTATGCTCATTTCATAAAAAGATTTCAGTTTTTCTACTTTTACCACAACCTAAGAGTTTAAAAGAACATTTGAATGATCTATCACTTAAAGGTTCTAAAGACCTCTGACAATCCCAAGTGTTGGTAAGCAGGTAGAACAACTAGAATTCTTATATACTACCTACTATTTCAAACATTTAAAAAGTCTATCTAGCCGCACCTGCTAACTAACCCACCAATTCAACTTCCATATACATACATACCTAAGAAAAATGACAATTTGTCCACCCAAAGACATGCAAAAGAACAATGGTAGCTTTATTCAAACAGCCACAAACTAAAAATGCCTATGTCCATCAGCTGGGAAATGTATATGCTAAAATAGATGAGCCTACCAAACCCTGTGTTGAAAAAAGATGTGCCACACAGAAAAGCACATACTATTTTTATATGAATTTCAACAATAAAACTAATTAATGGTGATAAAAGTCAAACAGCAGATCCTATTTGAGGGAAGAAATGACTTCCAAAAGTATTAGACATTCAAAAATTACTGCTCTTACAATTAATAATCACCGAAAAATTAAAACTAGAAATCTTCTTGTACTCAATGAACTCTATAGTTGGAAGGAGGAGGCTAGAGTTGGAAGGTTCCTAAGAATCTGTTAATGTTCTATATTTCAATTCCGATGTTTAAACTGTATGCTAATTTTGCAAAAATTGATCAAGTTATACACTTATGATTTATTTCATCCTGTTTATTGATGTAAAAAGTAACACAGTAAATTATACAAATTTAAAGTGTTGGTGTGTGCCACACCTTCTGGGGGCAAGACACGATTGCAAGAGGGACTTGGCCTAACAAATGCAATCAGTGTAATCAGGTTTATTGTGCCCTCAATGAATCCCTAACATTAAAAAAAAAAAAGTGTTGCAACAGTTGGTCCATTCAGGAGATTAAAAAAACATATAAATAATTAAAACAGGAAAATTTAATATAAAAAATTATGAATTTGAAAAAGATGGTCAACTACTAAAAGGAGTGAAAGATAATGCTAAGGAACATGGAACTAGCAAATGCAGAAAGCTGTTACTATTTCTGAGGCTAAGTTATAAGCATCCAAGAAAGGAACACATCTCTGGACAGGCTGTGGTGACAGCCCACTGGGTGGCAGAATAGATCTCTGCAGTGCCAGTGGGGCTGGAGCTGCTCCACAGGAATCTGCCCAGTGGAGCACTGAGGGGAGACAGAAGCTGCCTATGCCGTGCTAACAAAACTTACAGAGCCCAGCTGACAGCAACACCTCAGAAACCTCAGGAAACAAAGGAAAACAAGCACACTACAATAAGCCAAGCCCCTTCCACTGCTAAGTCTTGCAGTACACCTTCTACACCTTCTCCACCTTCTACTGACAAAATCTAACATCATTCTGGAAAGGAAAAATGTTTACAGGATCTAGTTGAAGTATCACAAATAGAACAAAGGAGGGTGAATTTGGAGCTGAAAGGGAATAAAATGATAACCTGTACAAATGTAGACTGATAAATGTTTATGTATGTAAACAGACCTTTGTGATGACCAAGAACCAAGATTTTCACCACACTATAAAGTTCCCTAGTGCACCTTTCTGCCAACACCCATTCTTGTTCTTCCAAACGTAAGCTCATTAATGTACCTCTCAGGATATGCCACTTACTTACTTTAAAGAACACAATTCTGCCAGCTTTGTCTGCCGTCTGTGTCTCAGACCTGACAGTGTTCCCATTCAACATCCTCCCACACCACCTATTTGACCTTCACTGCACTTGGCAACCCCTTATTTTCTAGTTCAGGACTACAAAGGATCCTAGTTTCTGAGAATATGAAATCTGTGTTTCTCAATCTCCTTATTACTTTTCAGGCAATTTATGAAAGGAAGAAACGGGATTTAAAACTAGCAGTCCCTGCTCAAAAAAATAACACAACCACAAACTCATTAAGTTAGTGAGTTTTCTAAAGAATTTAAAATACTAATTTGAATTAAACAATCACTTTAGAACATCACTGGGTTTTTTTCTAATAAAGAAACCAATACCTACATTAAGATTTCTACGAAAGAATAATACCCTGGAGGGCACAAACTTTAACCAAATGAAATCTATCCACATAATCTCAGCCCACTTGGCTCAATGAAAATCTACTATTACAGTAGCCAATGCAACAGAGAAGTTTCACAGAAAAAAGAAAAAGTTTATCATCACATAATCCATTACATAATCTGACCACTTCTTTTTCCCTTGGTATTAAATGAAATGCAGATGCAAGTGAAAAGCACATCAAGATGCAAATCAATACTGCCCTTTGCTGAAATCACTCACTGGTCTACTCCATATTAGCATATTCACCAAAATTTAATTGTAAACAGAGTAATTATGGTACTAAAGTTATTAAATACACAAAGCAAGCTTGAAACTATACATATTCAAATAGAATTCCAGTGGCAGATCAACTTTTGTATCTGAAACAATACCCTAATTAATAGTCAGCCCTGATGATAAAATGGCCCTCTGTTTTTCAGATAACATTCCAAAAAAAGTTCCGCTATGAATATTAAAATAAAGTTTTATGAATAGGTTTTAAAATTTTCAATAGCTATATTTATCATAATATGGTACTGTATTTAGACAACTGGCATTTTTAAGTCCTGGATTCAAATTTGAAATTTTTTTAAATCTGCTGCTGAAGAGAGAAAAAAAGCTTGAATGAATCACAACAATGACACTTACACTTAATGAGCTCTATGAATTCATCATACCCAAATTGGAAAAATGTAATACTGAATAAAGCTCATTATATACTGGAAGGGTACTCATAAATTTTTTCCTAAAACAGTTAGGCATTAAGTTCCTTTAGGGGATCATATACTTTTATGAAATTTTCTTTAAGGTCATAAACTTCTCTGACATGTTTCATACCATATAGAGACACACTAATTCAGGGATAATTTTGGACAACCTGGACTATTCACCATTCTGTTAACACGGTGCCAACATATTCTCATCTCCTCTCTTCACAGTATAAAACCTTTTCTTACACATACACCTCTCTATATACATTTATGGAAAATTTTCCCATACCCAAATATCAATCTCTTCCTCAGTCAGTTTTGACCTCTGATGTTACGGTACTTAATGCACAAGATTAATGAATGTTCCCTCTAAATTTATAAGTTCCCTATATACAAGAACTGTCTTAGCCACAATACATTGTGCTTGGTAGAAATTCAATAAATTTATAAACTTAAACAGAAAAAAGGTTAAGTTAGTTTTTCCCCCAAGTATGTGATGTCTATGCTAATGTATGTACCACCTAACTGCAATGGATACTGCCACTCCTATTAAAGCCTAGTAACTATTCTCTGTAATAACAATGTCACACCCCATTTTTCTTCATCAGAACTATAATTCCCCTTCCTAACTCATAATTCTCAGAGGATTTAGTTAGAGAGATAGAGAAGTTTCCTAGCTTCCTTCTTCCCTCTCACAACATAAACAAGCCATCTTCCTCCTATCTCATCCCCTCCAACTTTCTCAGGACTTTTATACTATTAAGTAATCCTTCCCTCATATATTCAATGTCTCCCTCAACTGGATCCCTAACAGCCGTTATCTATCTATCTGAGACAGAGTCTCACTTTGTCACCCTGGCTAGAGTGCTATAGCATCCTATCTTACAGCAACCTCAAACTCTTGAGCTCAAGCAATTCTCTAGCCTCAGCCTCCCAAGTACAACACCTGTAGCCTCCCACTACAACACCTGGCTATTTTTAGAGATGGGGTCTCACTCTTGCTCAGGCTGGTCTCCAACTCCTAAGCTCAAGCAATCCACCCACGTTGGCCTCCCAGAGTGTTGGGATTACAGGCAAGAAATACACTGCTTGGCTTCCATCAGCTTTTAAATATACTCATGGCTCTGCCATTTAAAAAATAAAAACTAGGGTGGCGCCTGTGGCTCAAAGGGGTAGGGCGCCAGCCCCATATGCCAGAGGTGGCAGGTTCAGACCCAGCCCTGGCCAAAAACTGCAAAAAAATAATAATAATAATAAATACATAAATAATAAATAAATGTTTTACTCTCCCTCTTCTATCATCCTTTCTTTCCCATTACCATGCCAAATATCCCAATAATGATGTGTACTTACTAACATTTCCTTTCTCATCACTTTCGGAACTCACCCTATCTGGGCTCCATCTTCCTGACTCCTAACTATTCCTATTACAGTTACCAGGGAGTTTCACACCATAGAATACAGCTGAATTGGCCTGCTTAAGGCACAGCACTGTTTTTAATTCTTTCTTGCTGGGAATGTTCTCTTCCTTTTGCTTTCACAATACAATATTGGAATTCACTCTACCATTTAACCAATACATAGCTCTAGATCAGTGGTTCTCAACCTTCCTAATGCCATGACCTTTTAATACAGTTCCTCATGTAGTGGTGACCCCCCAACCATAAAATCATTTTCGTTGTTACTTCATAACTGTAATTTTGCTTCTGTTATGAATCATAAATATCTGATATGCAGGATGTATTTTCATTGTTACAAAGGGGTCGTGACCCACAGGTTGAGAACCGCTGCTCTAGATAATTTTCAAGATGAAATAATGTTTTTTCAAGGAGCTTGTTCCACTGTATGATATAGTTTTCCCAGGATGTATGTTGAAATAGCAGACCTCTTCACACTCCACAGCTTACACCAAAATATACATTTTATTATATAAAAATAAATTACATAAAACTATGCTATTAAATAAAATTAAAATCTTTGGAAACTCAGAATTGAAGCATATACTTGAAAATATAACTGATTGATAATGTTTGTTCCTTCAAGCTACCAAATTACAAGGAAAGAGTTTACAGTCTTGAAGAGGTATTTATACAACCACGTGCTTAGCAGCATTATTTACAACAGCAAGAGATTGAAGTAACACATGTGTCCGTAAACTGATGAACAGGGAAACAAAATGTGATATGTACATGCCATGGAATACTCTTCAGCCTTAAAAAAAATTCTGACACATGTTACACTACAGATTCTTATAATCTTGAGGACAGTATATTTTATGAAATACCAGTCATAAAAAGGCAAATATTGTATGATCCCATTTACATGAAGTAACTAAAGTAGCCAAATTCACAGAAACAAAGTAGAATGGTGGTTGCAGAGGCTGAAGGGACATAGTGTTTCAAATCTGCAAGATGAAAATGTTCTGGAGGTCTGTTTCATAACAATATGAATACATCGTACACTATAAATGATTAAGGAGGTAATGTTTATATGTTTTTAACCACAATTTTAAAAAGTCTCTGCTGGATGGAGCTGAAATACATTCTTCTTAGTAAAGTATCGCAAGAATGTAAAGATGAATATCCAATATGCTCTATACTAATATGAAATCAATATATAAACAATTACATGTTCCTATGAACAATAAAACACTATTATAGTACACTTCAGAGGTAGAGGGAAGGGGGGAGAGAGGAGGACGTATGGCAGAAGGAGGGAGGGCAGGAGGCTGGATCTCACCTAATGTGCACATTGTGAGGGTGTATGACACGCCCCCTGGGTGAGGGGCTCTACTACACATGGAACTTTACCCTGGAAGTGACAACAGTGTAACCTAAATATTCTACCTTCATATTAATTTGAATAAAGGTTTAAAAAAAAATCTCTAGACACAATAAAACAGACACAGAAATTTAGTTGAACCAAAATAATACTAATATATGTTCTTCTTGACAACAAACTTATGCCTTCCATACACAACTAGAAAAGCATTATAAGTGGTACTTTTTCAAAGGCTGTTCTTACAGATGCTACTTACATAAATCTCGTGGTTATAACAGCAATATATAAATGTTAACTGTGAATTATATAAATTCACAAATAAGAGTAAAGACATGGCATGTTCATTAATTGACTTACTGTGCTTAGAACAAAACAAAGCTCCCAATCTTTCGACACCTATATTCTAACACAAAGAGATACATAATAAGAACAAGTTATTTAAGTAATATTTTAGAAAAGGTAGTTGTTACACTTAAAAGCAAGTGATGGGAGATAGGGTATAGGTAGTAGAAGGTGGCAGGGGAAGCTTGCCCTAGTGAACACAGTGGCCATGGTCAAACTCCTTCAAGCAGACTTTGCTCATCAAAGCAAACCCTTGAAAAGAGGTGAGGAAATTGGCCATGTGAGGATCAACACCCTAAAAAGAAGGAAGCGTTATGAAAAGATTTCAAGGTGGGAGCACGCCTACATCAGTGTGGCTGGTATGGTGTTAGCAAGTGAGAAAGTTGGAGATGAAGTAAGAGAGGTTAACACAGGAGCAACAGATAAAGTCAACCTCGAAGAGAAGACCTCTATTGGAACTCTTGACTTTAGCAACAGAGTCACACACTTCAGTAAGGTTCTAGAACATGCTATATACCTGCATTTTAATTCACAATATTTCAATCAAATTAAAAATCATACTGCGGGCTGGGACCCGGGATCAGCACCCTCCCAGACCTCCAGAAGAGCTGCGCCAGGACCCAGGATCGGCACCCTTCCCAACCCTGCTAAGAGTTGTGCCAGGACCTGCTACCCCTACGGCCGGGCCTCCCAAGCCCTGACCCCAGGAGCTGCACAACACCGTGTCCTCCCTCCTATACCCTCCCTACCTCCACACCGCTGCCAGTCTGGGCAGGGACTCTGTTATCCACATGCCCTCGGAGGCCTCCCTGCCTCTGCAAGGAACCCTTCTCCTGGCCAGAGACTGCTGGAGCCTTGGGCCCTCTGTGCCAAAGTCACTGAGCACCAGCCACTCCCAGAACCGTGTGAACAACCCCCACCTTCCCACCCCCGCCCTGTTGCTGGATCCCAGGGTGTCACACCCGGAGCTGCTTCCAAAAACAGAACTCCCTGGCTAGGGCAGCCCCAAAGGAGCTACACAAGGTCACTCCCTACAAAGATCCAGCAACAATGGAGGGATCCCGCTGGGGTCTAATCTTGGACAGACACCTCCCCAACTCCGAGGATGGCCAGAGGCAACGGTGAAAAACAATTATGAGGTGAAATCAACAGAAAAACTCTGGCAATATGAATAATAGAGTAGATCAACTCCCCCAAGGAACAATGGAGCAGACCCAGCACAAGACCACATGCACAAATAGCTGAGATGTCAGAAATCGAATTCAAAATCTGGATGGCAAATAAAATCGAATCAGAATTCCAAGCAGTAACCCAAAAGATATCTCAAAAATTGAACGAATTCAAAGACCAAATGACCAAAGATTTTGACACATTGAGACAAGAAGTTGCAGCCCTCAAAGATCTGAGAAACACAGTAGAATCCCTCAGTAACAGAATGGAGCAAACAGAAGAAAGGATTTCTGACATTGAACACAAAGCTTTTGAACGCTCCCAAACTCTCAAAGAGGAAGAGAAATGGAGGGCAAAAACAGATCACTCTCCAGAGAGCTCTGTGATAATTTGAAGAAAACCAATATTAATCTTATAGGGATCCCCAAAAGCGATGAAGTGGCTTCACAAGGCACAAAGTCTCATCTCCATCAGATTATGAAGAACTTTCCAGACATGCCAAGAGATTTTGAAATTCAAATAGCAGACAGTTTCAGAACTCCAGCACAACTCAACCCAAATAAGACATCTCCCAGACACCCCATAATCAATTTCACAAAAGTTAATGTGAAGGAGAAAATTCTAAAAGCAGCCAGACGAAAGCAAACCATCACCTACAAGGGGAAGATTAGAATAACTGCAGATCTCTCTGCTGAAGAGAGATCAAGCTAGACGAGGACGGTCATCGACTTTTAATCTCCTAAAACAAAGTAACTTTCAACCCAGGATCCTGTACCCAGCTAAACTGAGTTTAATCTAGAATGGAGAAATTAAATAGTTTAACAACATTCACATGTTGAAGAAATTTGCCACAACTAAACCAGCTCTCCAGGATATTCTCAGATCTATCCTCCATAAAGACCACCGTAATCCTCCACCACAAAAGTAAACCCACCCAGAAAATTTTGATCAAATTCCAACTTCTACAGTCTCAAAAGGATTAAAAATGTCCACTGGACTCTCAAAAGGCTTATCAATATTCTTAATTAATGTGAATGATTTAAATTGTCCTCTAAAGAGGCACAGGTTGGCTGACTGGATACAAAAACTCAAGCCAGATATCTGCTGCATACAAGAATCTCATTTTACATTAAAAGACAAATACAGACTCAAGGTGAAGGGATGGTCATCTATACTCCAAGCAAATGGAAAGCAGAAAAAAGCAGGCATTGCAATCCTATTCATAGATGAAATAGGCTTTAAACCAACCAAAATAAGGAAGGATAAGGATGGACACTTCATATTTGTTAAAGGTAATACTCAATATGATGAGATTTCAATTATCAATATTTATGCACCTACCCAGAACACACCTCATTTTATAAGAGAAACTAACACATATGACCAACTTGATTTCCTCCAGTTCCATAGTAGTTGGAGATTTTAACACCCCTTTCTCAGTCCTGGATAGATCCTCCAAAAATAAGCTAAGCAACAGATTTAAACTTAACCATTTAACATCTCCACTTAACAGACATCTACAGCACATTCCATCCCAACAAAACTGAATACACATTCTTCTCAGGGAACATACTCCAAAATCGACCACATCCTAGGCCACAAGTCTAACCTCAGCAACTTTAAAAAA
Organism: Loris lydekkerianus; assembly: GCA_963574355.1. Classification (NCBI taxonomy): domain Eukaryota; kingdom Metazoa; phylum Chordata; class Mammalia; order Primates; family Lorisidae; genus Loris; species Loris lydekkerianus. The sequence goes on from CAUYPK010074113.1 coordinate 71,855, forward strand.
ATAGAAATTATTCCTTGCATCTTCGCAGACCATCATAACAGGAACCTGCATACCCATACAAAAACATGGAAGCTAAATAACCTTATGCTGAAGGATAGATGGGTTATAGACGAGATTAAGAAGGAAATCACCAAATTTTTGGAACAAAACAATAATCAAGACACAAACTACCAGAACCTCTGGGACACCGCAAAGGCAGTCCTAAGAGGAAAATTTATAGCACAGCAAGTCTTCCTCAAGAAAACGGAAAGAGAGGAAGTTAAAAACTTAATGGGACATCTCAAGCAACTGGAGAAGGAAGAACATTCCAACCCCAAACCCAGCAGAAGAAAAGAAATAACCAAAATCAGAGCAGAATTAAATGAAACTGAAAACAAAAGAATTATACAACAGATCAATAAATCCAAAAGTTGGTTTTTGAAAAGGTCAATAAACAGATAAACCTTTGGCCAACCTAAGCAGGAAAAAAAGAGTAAAATCTCTAATTTCATCCACCAGAAATGGTAACGATGAAATAACAACAGACCCCTCAGAAATTCGAAAAATCCTTAATGAAAATGACAAGAAACTTTACTCTCAGAAATGTGAAAATCTGAAAAAAAAAATCAACCAATACTTGGAAGTACGCCACTTACAAAGACTTAGCCAGAACAAAGTAGAAATGTTGAACAGGCCTATATCAAGTCCTGAAATAGCATCAACTCTATCTCCCTAAAAAGAAAAGCCCAGGACCAGATGGCTTTACATCAGAATTCTACCAAACCTTTAAAGAAGAACTAGTACCTATACTACTAAACCTCTTCCAAAATATAGAAAAAGAAGGAATACTATTCAACACATTCTACGAAGCAAACATCTCCTTGATCTCTAAACCAGGGAAAGACCCAACAAGAAAAGAAAACTATAGACCAATATCACTAATGAATATTGATTCAAAAATACTCAGTAAGATCCCAACTAACAGAATCCAACAACCTATCAAAAAAATTATACACCATGACCAAGTGGGATTTATCCAGGGTCTCAAGGCTGGTTCAATATACATAAATCTATAAATGTAATTCAGCACATAAACAAACTTAAAAATAAGGGCCATATGATTCTTTCAATAGATGCAGAAAAAGCTTTTGATAATATCTAGCATTCCTTCATGATCAGAACACTTCAGAAAATTGCTATAGAAGGGACATTTCTTAAACTAAGAGAGGCCTACAGCAAACCCACAGACAATATCGTATTGAATGGAGTTAAATTGAAATCATTTCCACTCAGATCAGGAACCAGGCAAGGTTGCCCATTGTCTCCACTGCTCTTCAACATTG
>CAUYPK010074117.1:0-49099 GCA_963574355.1 Loris lydekkerianus
ATGAAGGCTATAACCCAACTCTACCACAAGACTATGAGGAAAGGACCAAGGAAGGGGAAGGGAGGGGGGAGGTTTGGGTGGAGGGAGGGTGATGGGTTGGGCCACATCTATGGTGCATATTTTTATCTATAATAAAAAAAAAAGAAAAAAGAAAAAAAATCCTCTGAAAGAAGGGAGGCTATACATTTTCAATATGAAACATTTTTAATATGAAAATGTATATCAAACAGCTCTGATTTTCAGAAGTGGTGATAAAGCAGTGGGACATAGTGGGTCTCCTGGAGCCTGGGGTCAGCGCTTTGTGTGCACTGGGCATGACCTTGATGGGAAGTTTCTCCCCTGCCCTGTAAGAGAGCTTTGCACTGGATGCAGCAAGGGCAGACACACCTTGCAGGCTGTGTGTGCAAATCTTGAGTGCCCGAAGAACAGGGGAAATAACTGACTTGAGGATAAGAGCAGGCAGGATATGGATAAAGAGGGAAGGCTGGAGCAGGCCCTTCTGTGCCCGGGGGCCTGGTGGGCCCTGACACACTGGGAGTGTCCAGTCCATGGAAGCAGAAAGACACTGCCATGTGGGGACATCATGGTTTCCTATTTAGGGACAGAAGCCAGTCTCTAGTTGTGTTGCCCAAGATGAGGGGTCAGGTCCAGCTTCCAAAGGTTGACTTCAAGTTAGACTACCCAGAAAGCTATTAGCAGGTGAGGTGAGAACCTGCTGGGGGGTGGGGGGTGAGAGGGAAGGAAGGCTCATTTGCCCATCCTCAACCACAGTGATTTTACCTGATGTAAGAAAAACAAAAGACCAGCATGAATTGTGTGTGGCAGTCCTATTAAAGTAAAATGCTCGTTAAGGGCTCTGAGAACTAGTGATATTGAAAGAAGAAACTCACAAAAATACCTGAGGTGATTAACTATCAGAAAAGAAGATAGAAGTCCCTCGAGATGACCAAAAGAAGAGATAAAAGGAGGTCCTGAAAGTGGCTGCCCAGGAGTCTGGGGAGAGCTAAAGCTTTCAAGGCTGGGTGGCACCACTTAACCCAGGCCAGGGTTCATTTGGGCCCAGTCTTGTGTTTTCCTAGTAAGGGAATAGCACATCCAACCAGAACTTGCTCTTTGTTAATGGAATGGGATCCCCTTTCTGCACTAAAAATGAGATTATGTGAAATCTTTTAACATTTATTTGAAGGAGGGAGGGCTTTTTTGTACATGAGGCATCACCATAAAATGACACTGTCTTATTCCTTATTGCCTAATTAGTAATATTGTACGTCTGTGTGAAATGGCGTGTTTAAACATTGCCAATCGATTTAAACAAAAGATTTCAAAATACTGTAGGATGGAGCACAGTGAAAAATTCTTGCCAGCCAGAGTTCTCCTAGGTAAGGTTTTTGTCATCCAGGATGAGCCTGCGCAGTGGGAACCCGGCAGGGAGAGAAGGCTTTGCACATCCCACACCCAGCCGTCCCTCCGTGTTTTCTAACTCCTTCATTCCCTGCCCCCGGGTCTAGCTAGCCTCGGGTCTGTTTTCATGATGTTGTTCTTAGTTGGGTTCAGCTGGACTCTGTCATTCCTTCGTTTATGTATGCATTGCATACTTAATGAAGACATAACTATATTCCAGGTGTTAAGGATATAGAAATGAGTGTAATACAGTTCCTCTCCTCCAGGAGGTTGATCAGGTGGGAAAGCAGACACATTTGAGGAAAATGGTAATACAATCTGGGAGGCAAGGAAGAGGTAGGAAGGCCTTACTATCTAAAAAAGAGTGAGAAAGAGTGTGTTAATCCGACTGGCCTATCTGCTATAACAAATAGCCCCGACTCTTGGTGGCTTAGTAGAATGAAAGTTTATTTCTCACTGATGACATAGCCCAACCTGGGGTTGTTGGCGTGGCAACGGGGGCTATTCAGGGTTCAAGTCTCTTTCTGTCCAGAGGCTGTGTCATCCCCTTGGGCCTTGGAATCCTCCTCTGGATTCCTGAGTCCAGCTGACAGACAAGGCCCAGGTTGCACTCATGGGTTAGCAGCCAGGACTAGAAGTGGTGTTGATCATTTTCTGCAAGCCCATGGGCTGTGGCTCTGCCTCCTCCAGCGAGGCTGGGGAGCACGGTCCAGCTTGTGTCCAGGATGAAAAGAAGCAGGGAGGGCATCTTCATTGCAGAGAGCCATTCTTCCACCTGGGGCAGTCTGGAGAGGCTCCGCAGAGGTGAGAACTGAGGGCTGATTGGAGTTTGCCAGGTGAAGATATGGAGTGCTGGGTGTTGGCTCTGGGTAGAGCAGAGGTTTGAGAAGAGCAGCCCAAGCAAAGAAAGTGAGACAAAGAGCAGCCCAAGCAAAGAAAGTGAGACTAGCTTGGACTTGTCTTCAGAAAGAACTGGATTTAAGTGCTGGCCCACAGTTGCCAGTGGTGTGCGACCTTGGGCCTGGTCCTTAGGTGCCTCAGGTGTCAACTTCAGCCCTTCAGCCCCTGCCCTCTCCTGGATGCAGATGTCACCTGGGGCTGATCTTCTGCTGGTTCCAGGTTCACCAAGAGTCGCTTTCTCTGGCTGTGCCTTTCTCTTTGGCCTAGATTAGCCCCCACATGGACCTGATCCATTTTCTTTCATTAAGACACACACCCCATTACTCCTACACAAGGTTTTTGTTTCAGTCTGTATTCACATTCTGGGAGGATGGAAGTAATTCACATACTTGTAATGCGAATATTGAATATTTGAAATCTCTGTGTTTAAACATTCCCTCAGGCATTTTTGCTGTGGCTTCAGTGTCTTTATACATTTCCTGCCCTTTCCACCTCTTCCCCCCTTGCTGCTCCCAAACTAATCTGACACACAGCAGTTCAGCACTGTCTGGCCCTGGCCCTCAGCTCAGTGCGGAGCTTTCTGCACATCTGTTAGTGGGGTCTGACCCTGTGTCCCTCCACTGGGGGAAGGGCAGCAGAGAGATCCCTTTCCCACACTGTCAAGTGTATCACTGGTTTATAAGGCAGAAGGGGTGCTGTCAGTTTTTGTTTCAGGTAATTTTTTTTCCATCTAATATTCAGTTTTCTTAAAGTTCAGCTTTTGCTTCTATAAAATGGGAATGTTGTTATAAGAATTGAATAAGACAACGCATGGCAGTATAACACGGTACGTGGCGCATAGTAGATTCTCAGTTGAAAGGCCGCATAATGCTCTCTCTCCCTGTCTCCTCTCTGGTGCTCACTTTCAGACACATGTACACACACAGTCGCAGAGCCCGAGAGGACCCTGTGCGTGGTGTGATGCCATGATGTGTGGGGAGACTTGTGGGGGCAGTGAGAGAGAGCTGGAGAGGGTGAGCAGAGCCAAGCAGATTCATTCCATGTGTGTTGCCAAGGAGCGAGGCCTTTGTCCTCTGCACTCAGAAGCCAGCGTAGAGCTCATCAGATACAAATGGGTGGAGAACCTTTTAAAATAGCTGTCTATTTCAGCAGAATTTTCCCCACCTGTGATTCAAGATGTGGCTCCATGTAGGTTTTGATTTGCAAGGCACATTTGGAAGTGCTTAGTCGCCCTAAGACTCTGTACCTGGAAGGAGGGTAATGCATCTGGTTTCCTGCTCAGCGTGCTGTGGTTCCTGAGCCTGCCTGGAAGGTCTGGTAAAAACTGTTCACCTTGGAAGAGGTGATTTGCATGAAGGAACCTGAAGGGAAGAGGCTGACCAAGCTGGAAGGTTCCGTCTGCTCCTGTATACAGGGGGCTGGTGTTGTGAGCTGTGTCCCTTTACTTTGTGAAAAAGCAGGGAGAAGGGCTCCAGCACTGTGGGCTGGACTTCTGAGTTGGGCAAAGGCTGCTGCATGGTCTGGTGGTCTCCAAAAGCTAGAAGGGGACCTACAGCCCACCCCACAGGGGAGGCCCTTCTCCCACAGCAGCCTGAGAGGTTGTAAGTGCCGTCCAGCCTCTGCTCAGGGCCTCTGGGGATGATCTGTGATGGTGAGAAGGGTTTTACTCAGAGCTGCCATCCTTTACCTTCCACCTGCTGCTCTTCAGTTTGCCCTTGGAGGGGGAAGGTGTTCTCTCTTCCCCGTGAGGTCCTTCTTGGACCACTCTTGCCCCTTTTTCTTGTCTCCCTTGAGGTTGCTGTCCTCATCCCTGCATCCTCTGCTCTTAGTTCTCTGATGTTTGTTCTTGATTCACAAGACCTCCAGGGAATACCAGGCAGTTGCTTTCCGTTGGGGGCAGCTTATTCCCATGGATGCAGCCCAAGATCACAGGCTGCTGCCCATGCTGCCCCTCTTATGTATGGCCATCTTATGTCACTTATTCATGTTGAACTCTGCCCCTGGTAAGCTTTATATCTCTCTTTCTGTTTTTGGACAGTTTCTTCTCTTGGATATTTTCCACCAAATGTTTTTCATCCACAACTTTGCCCCTCTTCAGGGCCTTGGCCTGACTTCCTACCCTCTGCTCCCTGCTCTGTGACCTTCTGGCCTACATGTTTCTGCACTATGAACCTGGAATCTCAGTGATTCGAGGAGTTTGGAGTCTTATCTGCTTGTTTGAGCTTCTTTCCTTGTTACCATTTATGTGCCCCCAGCTTTATTCTGTTTTCCCACGCAGGAACTTCCATCCCCAAATATGACCCTGCTCTGGAACACCTGCAGGGAAGGCTTCACCAGGATTCTTCACAGGAGCATCATGTTCCCTGAGACTTACTCTGCATCCTATATTGGAATATCTCAATGCTTCACCTCTGTTGAAAATAGAGATAATTTCCAAACTAAGGTCTTTTGAGGATACTGGGGACACTATTCCCAGGAGCAACTACTGCCTAGGATGTCTTTTTTGGCTGTAATGGGATCTAGTAGAAAGTTTCGAGTTACTAAAATAGAGAATATGTTCTAATGATGTTTTAAAAATGAACCAAATACACAGATCCCTGAGTGGAAGAAGAAATATGTGTGTTTAAATCACCGATGACAGCAGTGATGACAAGGATAGTCATCCTGTACCTGGCACTGTGCTGAGTACCGACACAGCTCTACCATTGAGTCCACACAGCAAATCCTGAGGGGTAGGTGTCACTGTCCCGAAGGGCCTTGCCAAGCCCTTTCCTGTGGAAGTAGGGTTCTTGATCAGGAAGGGGAGTTCCCCCCCTCCCCCCACAGGCTGTGGGCCACTGCCGCTGCCACCGCATGGGTCTCTGCACCTTGCTTTCTGCTGTGGTAAGAAGGAATTAGGTTAGCCAAGCCTTAGAGCATTTCCAGCACTATAGATCCATGATTCCATGTCTCTGTTATCTCAGAGACAGGCTACTTTGGAAAACATTGTCACAAGAAAAGAAGAACGCCTTCTATCAAAATGCCTTCTGCTGTTGGGCAAACTGAATGAGGTTAAGCAACGGTTAGGAAACCTTTTCTACAGCAAATGGGTAGGATGAAGGTGAGGGGGCAGATGGACAGATGGATGAGTGTTTTAAACAAAATAGGGAAATAATTTTAGGCCTGATTGTTCAGGGAGCCACAAAATTAGATATCTCTGACTCTGTAGCCTGCAATTTGAGACAGCTTGGGATAGGCAATGTCCAGATCAATAAGTGCCTTCTGCTTGGCCCCAAACTCAGAATTCATATGTCAGATCTTGGAGGGGACCCCGTGACAGTATAGTCCATCTCTTCATTTTATATCAGCATCAGTGGCAACCCCAGTCTTTGGAAGGACGAGACCTCTGAGGCCACATGGTCCCAGCTCCCAGAGCATCTTTGACAGAGGAGTCTTTAGATCACGTGGTCCCCAGAATTTGTAAAGATCTCTCTACCTCTCTTCTAATAACTGCTGCTTTAGAGATTGGATGTAACTGATGGAAACTATCTGGAGACTTACTTTTGTATTGAAAATGGGCGAGGCAGGCTGTTTTGGTGCAATGTAACTGGGACGAGGAGTCTAGAGTCCTTACGTTGGTTTAGGCAGCTTCTCTTGTCCATATGACCTGAAAACCTATGATTGGCCAACTTAGACCAACAGCTACCTTCTTAGTGGGGATTAATGAATCCAGGATTCTTTGTTATTTTGCAAGTGATAAATTTTGAGGAAATGCAGTCAGGATTTCCTAGCTTAGGTGTAGTAAAAGCCTAACTGATACGATATGGTGAGTATTTCACATAAAAGTAATTTATAGATGATCTCTAACTTTTAAATTGCTCTGATATTTATCATTCAGTTGGTATTTCAAACTGTAGAAGGCATTTAGTTTTCTAGACTGGCCTGTTTAATGCATAACACAGCTGAAACATTATATATTATAGTTGCTATAAATCATAATGGAAAATAATATTTTTGCAAATGAATAATATAGAATTGAAGCTACCAATGCCCTTTATCGTGGACCTCTTTTGGAAGAAAGGCCTTCAGCAGTTCCAGCTAGAGGACAGACACATTTATAACAAAGCATAAAAGGAAAGATGCCCAATTAATCTTCACTCTTACAAGAGGGAGGTGAGGAAGGATCAAGAGGTCCGTAGGTATCTGCAGGGCAATCCCGGGGAAGCAGACAGCAGAGTGGCAGGGTGTAGAGTTCTTACGGCCTTGGTTGTGTGCAGTTATGGTCTCCTGGAGACAATGTTCCCTGCATATTTCAAAATTCATACAGACCAGTGGGTCTGAAGCTGTTGGGAGCCAGGATGGGAGGGTGGGGAAACAAAGGCGCTAGGGTTTCTCTGTTTTTTGTTAGATGTCAAAAAATGGAAAGGGCCCCCAAAGAATTATAAGCGGCACAGACCTGTTAGCACCTTGCCTTTTGCCCAGAATGGCTGGGCTGGAGCTGCCTAGCAAGGTTTATTTTGGCCAAAAGCTAGGTGAGCAATTTTATGCTCTGTGCTACCTCCTGAGCCTGGCTTTCTGCCAGGTATAGGATGGCCCCAACTGCTACCTTTCTTTAGGGAGCACCATGTGGTACTTCTAAGGTTGGGGTAAGGGCTTTCAGAATAGGACCCCTCACTTCGCCCAGAACACACCCCTGACCTCCTTGGGAAGTTTAAATCCCACAGCTCTCTCTGCTGCTTTTGTCCATCAGGGCTTGTAAACTGAGATTCCTTCCTTGGGAATTCTTGTGTTCCTCCCTGGGGGGGGGGCCTTGACATCCCATGCACCTGGTATCCACTGAAGGTTCTCACTGGCCACTGAGAATGGCCAGTTTAATCCTGAGTCCTGCGCAACTTAAATTCACATTGTACCCCAGGAAATCTGACACGATCTGTGTTTCCTATTGATTTAAAAATAGAGTCAGTGATACAATGTAATTCATTATTATGTAATAAATGCAGATAGTAATTACAGATAGTAATAAATTACAGATAGTAATTTTTCAGTGACTAACTTAATTTTATTTAGCTTGTAGTATGTTTAGTGCAAATACTAAAACCACCTTTCTTCAAAAATCAGCAAGTTTGGAATTTGGCATCAGTCAAGTTAAAACTTCCTTCTCCCTCCTACAAAAACATTAAGATGAGGTTTTCTCTCTTTTAAGTCAATTATTGAATAGAACCAAAGTGGGAGATAATTAATTTTTGAACCAAAAGCACCAAACTGAAATTAATTTCAAAATCTGATAGTTTTACGGACCCTTTTTTAGAACCAGAGCTTCTGTAAATATAAACTCCTACTGAATCAGTTCCGTGCAGAAACGAACCTGAGGTAGAACAGTGAAGTTCCAAAGCAAGCTGTGATTTCTTAGGAACGCACCCCTGATTTACATTTTCTGGGTGTAGTAAGTTTAATTCAAATTTATTTTCCCCTAAGTGAGTTTTTCCTACCGGAAGGCCTTTGTATGGAAGTGACCTCCTCTCCTTAGGCAGTTTGCCTGCCTGGGAGGGTGAAGTGGCCTTGAAATTAGAAAGCTCACCCAGGCTTGGAGAGGAGCACAGAGTTACCATCCAAGGCTGAGAACGCGGTTGAGACAGGAGCGAAGGACATCCTTAGGAAGGATGTTTGTGCTTTCATCCTTTATGACTAAATACCCAGATCTGACAGCCTCTCCGCAGGCAGTGGGGCTGATTACCTGGAGCTCTGCCTGCCCTCCTTCCCTCCCCCTCAGCCCCTCTCCCCGCCTCTGCCTCCCCCCAGACATGTGGCTTCTGAGGAGGATGCTGCTGTTTGTGGCCCAGAGAATTCCTTGTCTCTCTGGAACCAGAGGCCTCCCCTCCGAGGCTATTTAAATGTATTCCTTGGGCATAGGGATGACTCACCGTTTAACAATTAATTACAGCTCCGTGTATTGTAGGCACTGCACATATATGGGGGTGTAATCTCAGTGTTGCACAATGTTAACAAGCTTCTCCACATTACCGAATTGTGAAGACTTCAGTTTTATAAAACAGAAATTGAACCAGGTTTGGAGGAAAAGGCAAACTTATACAATGTCTTTGACGTGAAGTCTTTTTTATTTTCTACCCTGGGGCTTGCAGTTTCCAGCAGGGTGAGGTAGGCAGAGGAGGGAGGTGGAGAGGGCCGGACAGGGGTCCTGACTAGGAAGGGAAAAGGGCAAGGAAACTGCCCACCCAGTGCCATCACCCAGGGCCTGCTGTGGCCAGCGTTCATTGCCTCAGGGCCAGCGAGAGATGATTTGCAGACAGACATACTCTTCTTATGCGGTTTTTAAGTTTTCAAGGTTTTAAGCTTCCAACCATTTTACTATACTCTGGTTTTCTTAATTATGTATTATTGTTCTATTATCCAAAAATCTTTAAAAAACCTTTTAAGTAAACCTCTTAATCTTTATAAATTAAATACTGGTGGCCTGAAGTCATCTCTTCCGTTGAGCTGCATTGAGAAGCTGAGGTTCTCTCCTCCCTCTGGTGCACCCACCATGTCGTGAGAGACTTTTAGGCATGGATCCTCCAGACTCCTGTCTTTCTGCCATCCCCACACCTTCCCTACACCAGGTCCTCCCCTTCCTTCCTAGCCCTTGAGTATACTTCAGCTCTATTAAATTTCTTTTGCTTTCAGGATAAGGTCAGGGGACTTTGTACTTGCTACAGTGGACCCTTGAGCAACACGGGTTTGAACTTGAGGGTTCACCTGTGTATTTTCTCCTGTCTCTGTCACCTCGGAGACAGCAAGACCAACCCCTCCTCTTCTTCCTCCCCCTCAGCTTACTGAAGCCTCTGTCAAGATGACGAAAGTGAAGGCCTTTATTAATGATCCACTTCCTCTTAATAGTGAATATATTTTCTCCTATGATCATTTTTTATTTTCTTTTTTAGCTTACTTTATTGTAAGAATCCAGTATATAATACGTGGGACATATAAAATATGTAGCTAATTGACTTCTATGCCAAGCAAGGCTTCCATTGAATCTAATAGTCTACGAAGACTATTAGAAGTTAAGATTGGGGGAGTCACAACTCCCACATAAAGATTTTTGACTTTGTGAGGGGTCAGTGCATCTAACTCCCACATTGTTAAAGAGTCATCTGTATCCTCTCTGTTTGGACTGCTCTTCCCATCAGCATTGCCCACCCTGGTCTTCCGTTATCAGGTCTCAGGGCTTGTGTTACTACCCCCTGGAGGCCTTCTCCACCACCTGTCTAGAGTGGCATCGTCCTCCCAGCACCTTGCTCCCAGGAGTCTCTTGGGACCCAATTATTCTGTCTTATTTTTTTCACAGCACAATTACTATCTGAAATGATCTCATTTATGTACTTAATTTTTCTCTTGCCTCCTAGCACAATGTTCTCTGCTCTCTACCATATCCCAAGGACTGACAGCAGTGCCTGTGCATAGTGAACACTCAGTAAAAACCTAGTATAAGGACAAATGAATGGATGAATTCTGGATTCTTTTTGTTTGTTTGTTTTAATCCAGGCAACATTGAAAACTTTTACTGTGTCAGTAGATCCATTAGGAAAGTTAGTAATGTGTAAAAAAATTCCTGTGACTACAAGTACTTTACTTCAGTACTCTTAATGGTGGTTACCCCAGTTTGTATGGGGTCCTTCAGTAGATTTTTAGGGAGCACCCACCAAGTGTCAGGCAGTCTTCTAGAGCAGCGCTTCTAACCTAGTGGCAACTGTCGATGTCTGTGAATAGTTTTAGGTTTTTTGGTTGTCACGGTGGCTGGCAGGTTGCTGCTGGCATCTAATGGCTAGAGGCTGGGGATGCTGCTAAACACCCCATTATGTACTGGATAGCCCCCCACAATGCAAAATTTTACATAGTGTAAGGTGGAGAAGCCTGCTCTGGAGTCTAGGGACACAGTGGTGAAGGGGCAAGGGCCCTTCTCTCATGAAGCTTATATTCTGGTGGGGAGTTGGGTGGACCAACAAAAAACTGGTAATGACAAGGGCTGAGAAGGCAACGAGACAGGGTGTTGTCGTGGTGGCTGTGGACACAGGGGGCAGGGAACAGCTTTCCAAAGGCTCTTGGGTTTAGCTTGATTTAAAAGAGGGCCAGTCATGCTCAGTCTTAAATGGTACCAATGAAAGTAGCCTAGAAATCTGCCTGAAAAACAGTGAGAAGAAGATGATGATTATGATGATATGATCTGATTTGCAATATCTCATTCCTTGGCAAGAGCCAAACTTCCTAAAAAATATTTTTCCAGACTTGAATAAAGTTATTCATTACCTTTCTGAGGTTTGCTACCGAGTTTATCTCCTGCCCCTGTTTCTTGACGTGTGGACTCTCACAGCTTCCTCTCTCTCCCAGGTGCACAGAGGAGCGTGCTACGCGTGTGGTTGCAGGACAGGGCAGTGCACTAAGAAGTCAGGACACAGAGAAGGGAAGGGACCTTCCCCAGAACACATAGACACAATTGGATTTTCAATGTTTGAGCCTGAAACATAATTTTGATTTCTTTAATAATAGTTTGATGTTCTTATCTGTTAGTTCATAAGGCACCTAAAATATAGCGTTCTCTTCAATACCATTGTGATGCAAACTTACTAATACTTTTTTCTCCACTGACCGGACTTGCTGCTCCTCTTAGGAGTAACTTGTCTGTAATTCAGAGTCCCAGTTATCTTAAACTGAACAGAAGGCTATAAATGTCTTCCCTTAGGTCTTTGCTGCCAATCGAGGAAATGTCAAAGGAATTAGGGTTTCTTTCAGTACTTCTAGGATGTATTTATAAATCCTTGGTATAAATCTAGTGTTTTTACTGCTTCTGGGTCATTAGGTTGCTTTTAGCTGCAGGGCGGAGGGGACCTCAGGGGAGTGAAGGGGGATCTCTTCCTTGAGGGCTTCTTTCCAAGAAGTCTCATTCTGTATTTCACTGGCTGGGGGTTAGTTTGATGTCTCTTTGGCAAAGAGAATGGGGCTATCTTGACAGGCATGAGTGAATCCTGCCTCTGCTAGTGAGGGGGAAAGAGGGACTGCTTCTGGGTGGGCATCGATTCCAAATTCGTCATGTCTGCCTGATGAGGACTTAGGATACTGACCATTTATATTTTTCTAGTCCTTCATCATACACAAAAGTGTTTGTTTTTCTTTTTAAGTTATGATTAGAGAAAGGATGATGACCTTGAGCTTTGTTTCCCCTGCCTGGGCTGATGCATAGACATTGCTTTTGATAAATTGGATCTACTTGCAGGATTTTGGAGTTGGAAGCCTTAGAAGACATCCAGCTTAGTCTTCTCCTTTCACACACAGGACACTGGGGCTCAGGCTACTAAGTGACCAGCCTGGTATCGCAACACTCATTCAGCTGAAGCCTGTGTACCTTGGTTCTCAAGGCTCTCGTTCTGTAACTTTTTTCTACTTCCATGAGGTTTGGTCCTTGTTCCCTCCAGGACGTCAATGTTATTGTGCACTTTTAAGTTTTTAATCTCATTAAAACCTTCCCAAGAACCAAAGAGCTAATCAGTGGTCATTTATAGCTCAGAGGGAATACTAGATATTTCATATTTTAAGTTTTCTCTTGAATCATGCAAAGACATTTCAATCATTGGTTAACAGGTATTGGCAGGTATTTTGTGATGTGGGGGGACCTTTGTTCCTCTTCCTGGTCCTTCAGAGTCACATCCCTTTCTGTCTCCCTTCTTCTTTTGAGGTGGGCTCTTCCACAGCCATGGCAGAGAAGGGGCCTTGCTTCACATGGGAAAGAGTATTTTACTTGACACCATTCTTGGACTCTTATTTAATTAAAAAAATATTTTTGGAATAAATTCTGAGCTCTGCTGTCTTCTTTACCCTGAGTAGAGAGTGGGCCCCAGCATGCTCTGTACCCCTCCAGTGCAGGTGTCCATCTGGCAAAGATCCCATATTCCCCATCCAGGGAGAGGGCGTCTCTTCACAGTGAAGAGATGCTTTGCTTCTGGAAACCCAAGTTCATAATCACAGAAACCTAGGGGGTGGCTATTTGTACTTCTAAAGTTTTCTTTTGTCCTATGCAAATGGAGTCATCCTGGCCATCCTAGTAATGTCCCCTGGAGCATTTAGAAAGTGCTGTGGTCTGCACACTGACAGTTGTAGCCACTCATACTTTGTCTGAAGTGAGACATATGTAGTCTTCCCCATAAAAAGAAGTAAGTGCCTCCAGACTATTCTGACCATCAGGGCGTAGGAGAGGCTGGCCAGTGCTGAGAAGATGGCGTAGGGCCGGGTGTCTGCCTGCGCTCTACATGCTATCTGCCCTTGCCACGGACATTGGGCTTCTCTTTCCTACGGGTCTCCTAGTTGGGTGCTATTGGCATTTTGTGAAGACTGTTCTTTTTTGAGGCCTAAGGTTGCCTAGGATTTTTGGCATTCACCTCCTCTCAGTCCTCCCCCCTCCCGTGACAATAGAATCCCCCCCACCACTCTACAGTGCCTCCTGGGGAACAGTTAGTTCTGTTCAAGGACTCAGAAGTAATTAAGGGTCTGGGTTCCAGAGCCTGACTTAATCCCAGTCCAAGGCAGTCCCTTTATTTCCACTGGCCCTCTGTTTTCAGGGTGGCTTTCTGCATCTAGAAAATGAGCACGCTGCTTCTTGGACAGCCAACGGCAAAACAATGTGCTGAGCTGTGAATGAATCAGAAAGACAAGTGACATTTCTGTCAGAGTGCATATTTAAAACTTCTTACACATACACTCACAGTCACGCTTATCCTCAAAGAACATCTGCCCTTCCTAGGAGAGAGGGTCTTGGCCACATGTGTTGGGCGCGAGGATTTGTGAAGCCAATCGAGTTTCCAACCCACCGTGCTGTGACTTCTCTTCCCTTCTTCGGCTGCCGACTTTCCTAGGAGGTCATCTGTTTGCCTTTAAAGAGCCAGGTGACACTGAGCAATGGGATTTTGCACCTTAAACTGTGACAACTCCTGGGAAGTGCCCTCCTGCCCTGCCTCGAGTCAAGGTTTGGGCATGTCCACCGTGGGAGCTGGGCTGGTGGAGGCAGGGCCCTGGGGAGGTGACAGGTAACGCTGGGCACAGGGAGGAGGGGACCACCCGGAGGTGCTCACACTTAATACGTCTTTCACTTCAGATCTCATTAAATATCACTTCCCTGAGCAATCTTCCCTAGACTTCTATTCTAGATTGTCTTAACCTTTTACCCGGCCCTATTGTGCTGTCTCCTGTACCACTTAGAACAATGTGCAATTACACATTCATTTGTCTGAAATCCAGCACTGCAGTGGATGGTGAACTGTGTGAATTGGGATCCGGTCTACTGTCCATCTGTTGTCATGTCCCCCAAATTTAGCATAGCGCTGACATCTTGGCAGCTGCAGAATGAATAAACAGTGACGGCAGGTTCCTCTTGTGTTGATGTTTTTGAAATAGGGAGTAGGCAGAGGGCTTGGTGTTGCTTTAGTCTGTTTAGGCTCCTGTAGCAAAAATACCATAGCTTGGTGGTTTCTAAATGACAGAAATGTGCTGCTCACTGTCCTGGAGGCTGGGAAGCCCAAGATTTTGGTGCCTGCAGGTTCAGTGTCTAAGGGGACCCTCTTCTTGGCTGTCTTCTTGCCAAGTTGTTGTGAGGCTTTCCTGACCTAATTACCTGAGGTGCCACTTCCTGGTACCATCACTTTGGGGTTAAGATTTCAACACAGGAATCTGGAGGGGGCCCAGACATTCAATCTGTAACATTGTATGTGGACTGTATTGAGAATTAATCGAGATTGCTGCAGGGTGTGTGTGTGTGTGTGTGTGTGTGTGTGTGTGTGTGTGTGTGTGTGTATGTGTGTGTGTGTGTTTAAGGAGGAGGAGAGCAAGCTGGAAAAGCCAGGTGCCCCTCTAGGAGTAGGGGAGCCTGTCTCAGATCTGGCCCTGGTGTGAGGCTCCAGGAGATATGGGATGCAGCCTTGGGAGAGAGATCCACAGGGAAGGAGGCCAAGTGATGACGTATCAAGTGCAGTTCTGTGTTTTCAGAAACACAAGGTAGTATTTTTAAAAAGCAAAAGAGACTCTGAGGATGGGGAATAGCAGTGCATGGGAAGTGAGGCTGGTTCTGACCTGGGAGGGATGCTGTGAGAGGTGGGAGGAGCTCAGGCATTGGAGTCAGTCTGTTTTGATTCTAGATTTCGCTGCTGACCCATTGTGTGGCTCTTGGCTAAGTCTCCTATCCTCTCCTATCCTCCTCACCTGTTGGCTGAGTCTCCTATCCTGTCTGAGATTTAGTACGTTTACCTAGTAATAATACCTCCTTTTGGGTTGTCATGCAAAGAGATGACATATATAACTACCTGCCTACCTACGGACCTGCTGTGGTGCCTGCTTCATAGTGAAGTGTCTAAGTGTGATCACTCTTAGTTCCTTTTCTCCCTTGAATAGCTAACATGGTTAATTTAAGATTTCTCCTGCTCTCCAACCTCATCTAATTTCTCATTTCTCTAACATAGTCTAATTTATTCTCATTTCTCCAACCTCATCAAATCTGCTAACTACTTGGTCCATAGATGCGTATTGTGCACATGCAATGGACCCATGGTTGTGTTAGGGGTGGTAAAGATTTAGAGGGAATACAGATTTATCCAGCACACTGCCTCCCACGTTGACATATCCCTGGGAGAATACATTTTGGATTTTTAATACCCCTGCTTCATATTTTATATGTAGTTCTGAGTAAAATAAGCTGATGTTTATATACGAAGAGTTTATATTCACAGCCACTAAACTCAATATAACATTTTAGAGAAAAGTCTTGAGTTGCATTTCAAATACAATTGGTAGAACATGAGAATCACTTGTAGGTGTTTCGACTGGGGATGTTTCTGGGCCATGTGACTACACTCAAGGGAGGTGTGTCCCTTCCCAAGGTGAGGAGTTTGTTCGCATGTGTTAGAGGATCTGTGAAGCCAGGTTTTGGAAGGCAGAACAGGCTGTTTCCTGCACCCTTGGCACACTGGATTCTACTCCCTTCCCTTCCCTCTTTCTGGCTGCCAGTCTTCCCAGAGAGAGGTCATTCACTTGGCCCTTCCAAAGGGCTGTGTGAAATAGCCAACAGGATTCTGCACATTAAAAATAAAGAGATGGGGAAATGCTATTTTAAGCACTTTATATCCATTGTGATAGTTTGCATGATAGTTATCTGATACTATATAGTAGACATTTTAGCAAGTTGGCTTTGGGTTGACATGTAATGCATTATGATTTTTCCTATTTATAAGATGGAAAATAGGCTAGCATTTCCCACAGAACATTTGACATTTAAAAAAGGATCGTTGGCATGTGTCTTTTAATACATGGCCCCTATCTCCAAGGTATGGATGGTTTCTTTGGGATGATAGTACAAATGACAAGAATGGAACATTCACATACAGAACAAAACAAAGAACACACGGCGGGTGTATGTAGATCCAATTAGGTGGATCTTGGAGGACAGCAGGACTGGAAAGGTGGGAACAACTGTGTAGAACGTGGCTCTTTGAATTTCAGACTTGAACAGTTTCTTCCTGTGAACATTCCTTACATACCTGCACCAGGTCCTGTGCTGACTATAAAATGATAAGCAAGGAAACATAAAGCACAGGATGATGCCAGCCTTGAATTTCTTTAAGTCTAAGAGGAATGAGGAGCCATTAAAAACAAAAAACACAACACAACATGATTCAAGATAGAAAAGTTATAACACTCTGAAAGAGAGGGGAGGTCAGGCAAGTTACTTTGCAGAGAGGGGAGATGGTATGCAAATGAAAGAGGTTGCTGTGGCTTTGGCTAGCTGTGTTAGCTAAGATGCTCTTAAGGCAAGAGCTTGATGAAGGCTGCCCATTGTCAGTCGGTACTGCCTTGCCCATCAGAATGGACACTACCAGCCAGGGTAGGTGGTAGGGTTCTGGAGCCCTCTGCACTGCCAAGCATAAACCCTCTATGTACTGGCTTGGAGGGCGGACAAGGAAGGATGGGCCTAAGGAAGGATGCCTGGAAAGTGAGTAAGAGACCCATGGAAATGGTTATTTTTTAAAAATCACCAACACAGAAGTATTTTCATATTTAATGATCAGTATGTTTTTTTTAACCATGTCTAGTAGCTGAAGATCAGCCCAAACTGAACCCCAGGAGCAGTTAAGCTAATGAAGCCAGCGGCATAGGCTATCCATCCTCCTTTACCCCACCCCAATAACAAATGTCTTGCTTTTCTCTGAGTTTGTTCCACCTAGCTTAAGCTAACAGTCTAATATAGGGTTTAAAGTACCCTATGTAGAAACAGTAGAGAAACCTGTTATCTGAACACTGTAGCTACTCTAATCATAAAGTGCCACCACCACCCTAGTCCCTTGCCCCAAGATCTCTTGACTTCATCCTCTTCCAGCAAATGGAGGGTTTCTGTGTGTCAGAGCACAGGCCTCCAGAGCCCCTGGCTGGGCCTGGCGGCCAGTATCCATGCTGACAGGTGGCACTTGTGCAGCACCTGGTGCTCACGTGTGATAGCTCACATCCCCTTATCCCCTGCCCTCCACTTCCTCTACCAATGAGAGAGAAACAAACCATTCAGCTCCGCACTGGAATCTTGGTTTTGGATGAAGTGTGTGATTATGAGAATTTGTTTTCATAAAAACAATAATCCAACATCTTTAAAAATTTTTGTAAGCCTCCCCTATATAAAGCACCGTATAGTTAGAAAGAAAACCTAAGTGAAACAAACACCAATAATCCTTATGAACAAAAGAGTGGGAAAAGTTATGTTTGATGGTTGGGATAGTAAGAAATCCACTGGGAGGAAAAGTCATGTGCCTCAAATCTGATGGCACTCAGAAGACAAATGGCACTCCATCTGTGTGTGAGAGAGAGGGTGGGCAGGAGGGAAGGGCAGAGGGCAGTGTGTCCATGGCCACTCTGGATGCTGCTTTGTAAGGTTGCTGACCCCCAGTCTGTGCTACCATCCACTGTGTGCCCTATAAGTAGTTGTTTGCCCAGGAATAAAGAATCCCTCATTGTATTTTATAAATACAGCTTTAGGAGCTGAAATTTAAAATAACTGCCTGGAGCTTCAGAAAACTCATCTCTGGAAACTATCCATGGAGGGAGAATTGCTCTTCCCAGGGGGATATGATGGAGGCAAAGAGCAAGTCAGATTTTTCCCTTCAGTCTGTGGACTACTTGAAGATTCTTCACATATTCCTTTAAAATGGTAATTGCTTTGTTTCCTCAACAGCCAAGATCCATCCAGTCCTCAAATCAAATTCTCCACTAAAATCAGAAGATTTAAAATCCAGTTATTTTAAGTGCTGCATACTCTTAAAAATATGTGTCTGTTATGTTGTGTATATAAGTGGCTCATATCAGAGATGCAGCGAGTCAAGCTATATAAAATTCAGTAACACATGCCAGAGAGGAGAGAGAGAGAGAAGGAGAGAGAAAGATAGAGAGATCCTTCTCTCCAGGAGAAGCTCGAATTTTACTTTCAATGTTTCTAAAAATGGCTGATGCAAAGTAAGAAAACAAGTTTATCTGTTGCAGGAAGGAAGGAAGGGCAGGGAGGGAAGTCTAATCTTCAGCTTGGTGTAATGTATTTTTATCTGACTGCTTTTGCAATAGAACATCTGGGAGGCTAGTGCAGAGTTGGGGTCTGCCTGTGTTCCAGCACCGTCATTAGGGCCATAGAGCTTCACTTCACAGTGCCATGATAGAGAATAGAATATGGGCTCCTGACATAGTTGGGAGTTGAGGATGGGGCTGGCTAAAACAGTACCAGGTGACATGATGTATACCAGTGGGATGGGGGTAATAGTGCTAATAACAACAGGTTTAGGACTTATGCCATCTTTCTTTGAAGGCATTCAAATAGCTTGCCTTGTTTCCCTTTCCTAGGAGGAAGTCTGGGATCAGTGGTGGTGCCTCCATCCTGAAGTCTGGGAAACGTTCGGGGGTGTAGGTGACTCAGGGTTAGAGGTGGATTCCAACTCAGTTCACATGGTAGTGTTGTGCTAACACTGACATTTTGTGTCAATAACAGGCAAACATGACCAACTTCAGATTGGTGGAATCTCAGAGGACTGGGCCCAAGTTTTGAAGTTTAGAAACATTCTGTTGATCAAAGTGTATTAGAGAAAAAAAAGGATGAAGTTAATTTTTCTTTCTTCATTCATTCATTCAACCTATCTTTCTTAATCATCTGCTAGGAGCCCAGCACACAGCTCGAGGCTATATTTGGGGTAGATTGCAGCTAGGTGCAGTGTCATGTCCTCTCTGGTCACTCCTCTCTGTCTGAATCTACAATTCTAACTAGTATTTTGTGCCATAGAGAAGGAAATATGCAGGTAGGTAATGAAGACAGGCTAGGGTTTTAATGTATCAAGGTGATTGTGTAGTGATGGTGAGCTGTCTTTTGGGGTTCATTTTAGCAGAAAGGAACATAGATGTTCAGGAGAGTACTATTTTCCAGTCAGTTTCAGGGCCGACTTTTCTGTTGGTTCAGTGGTCAAGGAAGGCCCTGCTGAAAACCCAGGGGTCAGTGTGGGTGTTGGCATGAATGCACCCTCAGCTTTAGCAGTGAGAGGAATAAATTGGGCAAAGATCACTTAATTGGGAGGTCTCCCAAGGCTGTCAGGTCAGGGCCAGATATGATTTGGGACTGGGGAGTTTATAGGCTGCTGTGCACTTTCTCACTCCTTGTGGTCACCATGTCCTGACAGCACTATCAGATTGGTCTGGTTTGTATCTGGCCAAGGGAACATAGGTTTTGTGAACATATGGCCTCTGTAGCAGAAGTCTGGTAGAGAAGGAGTGTGTCCCTGAACTTGAACTTCTCTTAGGACAATGCTAAAAGCAGACTTGATGGCTACTCCTGCTATGTTTTCACACCAACATGAACCACTCTGGAGGCTTCTTTAACCATAGCAGCTTTACATGTCTTTAGGAATTATTCAGTAGGACCCCCCCCCCCCAGCTGATTCTCATTCTCTGAAGAACATAAATTAATTCATACACTACTAGTCTTCTTAGAGATTGGGGCTTGTGGGGGACATGAACAGGGCTTGGTTTCAAATCCTTACTCATGTGGCTCCTTCTCGCCACCTGTTATTCTCTCTGCTACTTTTAAATTACTCCTCCCTGGGGGACCAGAGGCAGGAACTGGCATTTGGATTAATGGCTGGATAATCCAAAACAGTCTCAGAACCAAGAAGTGATTTATATTTTGTTCTGGGTTACGTATTTTTACGGGGTTATGGTGAAAGAACAATGGATTTCATTTCCCAGGCATATGCTTCTTGCTCTGATAGTCAAGTTAGCTACTGTTAGCCTATCAGCTAGTGATAGGGAGAGAACTCAAAGGCAAATGTGATTGCTGGGAAAGAGACCAGGAATCTGATTGGTGCGGCTAGCTTCATTCACGGTACAGATTCTAATTACTACGTACTATCTGAATTCAATTATACTTTACAAAAATTAGGCAGGTTCTGTATTTGAGGAAACCTTGTGATTAACTGTAAAGGAAATCATTGCCACCAAAATCTAGATTTAATTTTTCTGATTATGCTTAAAGCATGACATACTTGCATACATGACAACTTGTTTTTTGAGAATACAGGCCTAGATAGGGAATGGGATTTAGTCCTTAGGACCCAGTGCTTATTACTGTAGAAAGAGATGTATTTTATTTAAGCCAGATATTATTACTGTGAATATCTTTGCTATTTATTCAGAATGTTGACTCTGCTGTGCATGAGTCAGTGGCTCCTGCCCTCCCTCCTTTCCTTCCATGTATTTACTGTGCACGGACTGTGTGTCTGGGATGACAGCAGAGGCTGAGGGCCTAAGGGAGAGCAGTTAGATATGATTTCTGCCTTCCTGGAGTTTGGGGTCAGGTGGAAGAGACAAAGGGAGCACAAAGCTGTTGTACACTATGCATTTTCTCCTCTGATAGCAGAGCCAAATTGGAAGACCCTGACAATCTCATCACATATCCTTGGGAGATATTACAGATTGCTCAGGGCTTTTGTAAAATATCCTCCTGTTTGGAATTGTTAGCATAATGACTTCTCTAGTGGTAGTATAGTTTTAAAGAAACCAGGAACCACCCATACTGCACAGTCTAGGCTCCTGACTCCCACTGAGGCCTGTGGGGCTGGGGCCCATCTAAGCATTTTGCAGAAGAGCAGTCAATCAGGAGAGAGAGTACTTGCCTCTTCCCATTGTTTCAGAGCCAGGGAGTTGGGCGAATACCTGGTAGCATGGGTCTGGGATCAAGGTTAACCCTTCAGGTCAGCAACTTCATAGGGGAAGAAACAATCCCTCCCAGATTTTGCTCTGAACTTTTCTTGGTGCTGCTATATTATGTGGCCTTCAGATTTTGGCTGTCACTATCTTCAGGCACCGTCCTCTCTGCCTCCCTTGGAGAGGGGACCTTTGCCCTCCTGTTCAGGGTGCCGTCTGTCTCATATGGGCTTCTAGGGCTGGGGTGAGGAGGAGGTGACGAGATGATTGCCTGTTACACATGGACATCTAGACGGGGGAAGAAACATAACAGCTTTATTTTTAGGCTTTGCTAATTCTCACTCTTCTCCTAGTTCGCTGCTACCTGGCAACAGCTCATTGTCATGGCAACGCTGATGTTAATGAGTGAAACTCTCTGTGTGTCTGTCTTGCCCAGTGCTCTGTGACAGACAATCTGTGTGGAGCTAGCTTCCTGGCCATCAGAGGCCAAATGCTGAGCTCCCTTTCTCCCTCCGGACCTCCAGGGTCCTGCCCACAAAGGAAAGGTAATGGAGGTGGCATTGATGGGGGATTTATGGCTCTGCTTATATGTACCCACCCTATTCCCTCTATGCAGATAGGCCCACTGGCCTCGCACACTGACCCGCTCCCAGTGGTCCAGCCACTTTTTCTAAGTGGCAGCTGTAAACTACTGAATAATAACCAGTTTTCCCAAGCTCAGGGTATCTCAGGATTTGAGCAGGATTTTATGGTATCTTCTCTGCAGTTGGCAACGAGGCTCTGAGTCCTGAGAGAAGATTTGTGGCCAGTCTTGGAGGCGACAGCACTCACAATGCGGTATCCTAGTATGAAATAATGGTTCAGTAAATCTTAATGCTTATCATAAGTGGTCATTATTTAATCTTTATACCAATCCTGTGAAATAAGGACTATAACACATGTATTCTCAAATTACAAAGAAGAAAACCAAGACATAGAGAGGTTGAGCAACTGCCCAAGGTTGCTGAGAGTGACAGACTTGGCCTTGAAGCTGAGGGGTGCTCTAAGCCACCACCCTGTGAAGGCGCCTGCCCTGCACACACCACAGTGACATCTCCCTGTGCCTGAGGGGTGGGTTGGGGCCTGAGGGGGGAGCCTCAGCATGGTGCACTCTTGAACATAGAGTGTTACTGTCATTGTTAAGTGTCACCTCCAGAGAAGTGGCATTTGGCTGTCACGGCTCATCTTGACTGTGGTGCCACCAGGCTCTGTGTTGCCCAGTGGTGTCACAGCTCCCTGGGCTTCCACCTTGGCATGGCCCTGGACTTTTCCTCAGTCCATGGGTCCCTGGAAACCACCCTTCAGTTAGGCTAAGGAAGCACATTGCCACTTCTTTATTCACGGTAGCTCTTCCAAAGTTTTCAGCAACGTAACGGCTTTATTTTTTATTCGTGTAATAGGTCTTTTAAGTTTTCTATGTATTTTTTTAAAAGGGAACACATTCATGTGGCACAAAATAAAAAATATGTAAGAGGATGTATGATAAAAGTCTCTCTTTTCCCCTTGCCCCTGGCCTGCATGCCCAGAAGGAGACCTGTCCATCAGGGAATACGTACACACATAGCACATATATGTACACTAGATATACAACCCCCTCGGGGAGCACTTATTCATTCTTACAAATTATGTGCTTTTTTCCCCACTTAACAATCTATCTGGGAAACGGTTTTATCCATGCATAATCCATGAGAGTGACCCCATTCATTTTCAACATACAACTCAAAAATTTTATTGTTATTCCCAGTAAATGAGGTCAAGTATGTACATCTTTGTGAAATGGCTTAAGAAAGCCTAACTGCTGGGAGGAAGTTAGTAAGAGTAGTAAGCAATTATAATCATCATCGCAATAATACCAGGATTCTTTTTAGTCCCTAAAACAGTTTTTTATATCTAATTTTAAAGCTGAAACCCTAAGTCACAGAGCTAAAAATGTCCCTGAGTCTGAATTCCCATCTGTCTGTCCGTTCACTTACACCATGCTTCTTGTTTTGTATAAATCAAGAATGGATTTCAACCAGAGGATGGCTGGGGGATGACTTCCTAGGAGTCACCTTTGTACTCTGACTTAGCAATAACCTCACTAGCGAGCCTTGTCACACCCAGTGTCCACCGTGGATGCTTCTGGTTAGCTCAGATAGCTGAATGGTGAGTGAGGCTTGTTTGATTGCCACCCCTTCTATCTGCGCTCCTATTTCTTTACTTAGAACGTGTGCAGCCATGTCTCACCCCTATCTAAAAGAGGTACTGATGAAAAAGGAGAAAGAACATTCAGCGTGTCATCCCTGTATCCCTCCTCTCCCCTCTGGTGGGGCAGAGGCTCTTGGGGTTTGGACTCAAGCACCTTGTGGTTGGAATTCAGGAGAAACCTGGAGGAAGTTTGGACCCACATCATGGCTAGTGGATAATAGACGTCCAGCAAACATTGGCTACACAAGATGGATAAACAAAGCCACATTTGGCTGCATATCCAGGGTTCTCTGTTCAGAGGTGTCGGAGACATCTGAGTCCCTCTACTTAGCTCATCTCCTGTGATCAGTGGGTGTTCTGTTGCATTGGTCAGGGCTTTGGCCTTCATTTTCCTTATCCTTCATGCTTCCTCTCCCTTCCCCTCTGTGAGCTTGCCCACCCATTAGGATGGATTTTGCTCAGTAGTCATGGTGCCCAGGGCCCTGTTACCCAGACAGCTCACCAGCTTGGTAGGGCCCAGTGTGCCTGGAAGGGCAGAGAAGAGTTCAGAGTGGGGCCTCAGCTACCTCTTACCCTTCTGCCCTTCTTTCCTTGGGGCCGTCCTACCCTCTGTTCCTTCTGCCTTCACCCAGCCTCTCCAGCTTATGGTCTTCCTGTCACCTGAGCTTCTACTGCAGTCCCCATCCCCCAGCCTAGTCCCTGTCCCCTGCACAGTTAAAACATCATTGTGTTAGCATTTCACACAGACAAGGCATTGGCGCTAGTCTCCTGGGAACAGAGGTGACCTGCCCATGGAGGATAATGGACATCCCAGGCCATCGGGGAGAGGCTCAGGGCATATCTGGCCGAGGGAAGGGCCATATTCTCTGGTTCCAAATGGGCTATTCCTTGAGATCTTCAAGTTGGGCCATGGGGTCTGATATCCTATTTGGAGGGCTCTCTCCAAAAGGACAGAAGGACCTAAGGTGAGTGAAGGATCGTGCAGCCCTAGGCCTGCCTGACTGGGGAGCAGCTGCTAACAAGTCTGCCCACAGTCAGGAAGTTTCCAACAAAGACACCAGGAAGAAATCCTTCTCTGGTAGTCAAAAGCCAGTGTGTGCAGAGAGGCATTCGTTCTAGGTCAGAGCATGCTTCCTGGATACAGAGGAATATTAGCAGGGACAGAGCTGGACAGACTACACCACTTTAGTCTGTCCTCAAGAGCACCAAATCAAGTAGCTGAGAGTGTTGGGTGAGAAGGCCAGAGCTTGGGGTGCCCCTAGGGTAGAGCATGAAGAATGGAGCAGGAGGATGGGCCATGGTGGTGGGAACAGACTCAGAGTCTTGGTTGGTGATAGACATGGACTGGGACCTCACCACCTGCCCCCCTTGCTGTCCCTGCCACCTTGAAAGGATGGGATTGTAATTACCTTCAGGACTGAGCAGCTGCAGAAATACTTCCCTACCTGCTTACTAATACCGGCATTCCTTCCAAGAAAGAAGCTGGCTCATTCCACAATTAGAGATGAAAGGCGTAAACTGGAGGAGGTGATATTGCAGTGACTATTTCTTAGCTGAAATGAAATCAATCACACAACTAGGGTGATCTACTGGTTGTTGACCCTCTAGGTTTTGCTGAGAGAGAAGGAGAGGAATTATTCACAGGGCAGAAATTTCTTAAATAAAGAGAAGTGGCCACAGAAGAAGAGGGTTTAGAACAGAGATTCTTACTACGGTCTGCACCTTAGAATGAACTGGGTGAGTTAATTAAAAAGTACTCAATTTCTCTGCCTCAAATCCAGAAGAATTCTGATTGAAAAGACTTTTAGGGGTGGCGCCTGTGGCTCAAAGGAGTAAGGTGCCGGCCCCATATGTCGAGGTGGTGGGTTCAAACCCAGCCCAGGCCAAAAACCGCAAAAAAAAAAAAAAAGATAAGACTTTTAGGGCTGACATAACAGCACTCCTCCATGATTCTAATGTGCAGCCAGAATTGAGAACCACTAGTTTAGAGGTGTTGAAAAACAGAAGGCAAAACGGTGTAGACCCAGCATAGATTTTGCTATTTTCCACGCTGAGACCAATAGAAAGCATAATTTTAATTTACAGTGGCACATTCTGAAAATGTACTTTTACATTATAAAATATATTTTAAAAGTTTAGGGGCTTAAAAAAATTAAATACCCATGGTTCATATTGGTGTTATCCATAATGGGCCCAAACTAGATGCAACCCAAGTGCCCATGAAGTAGATTGACAAAATGTGGCCTCTACACACAATGCCATATAATTCAGTCATAAAAAGGACTGAAATTCTGACACATGCTACAATTTGGATGAACCTTGAAGACATAGTGCTAAGTGAAATAAGCCAAAAGGAGAAATGCTGTGTGGTTTCCCTGGGGACCTGGAAGAGGCAAATACATAGAGATAGAAGGTAGAAGGGTGGTTGTGGGGGGCTAGAGGAAGGGGAAAATGTGGGGTTATTGTTAAATGGGTACAGAATTTCTGTTCTGTATGCATGGTGGTGATGGTTGCACAACAACGTGAATATACGTGAATGCTACTGAATTGCGCACTTAAAAATGGTTAAGGTGGGAAATTTTATGTTACGTATATTTTACTGCAGCTTAAAACATTGATTTCACATTAATAAGAATCAACTATTGAAAAATAGTGATTTATAAAAGAGAAAATTTAAAAGTCACCACTTGGTAATTAGACATATTCATTTTCTGTGTGTGTGTGATGAGATTAAACGCACACACACACACACACATATTGAATCTCATTTTCTATGATTCTTTGCAACCTGGATTTTCATTTGGACTTGTGTTGTTAATACTTGGTTCTTACAGAGAAGATTCCATTTCAGGGCCAGGGTACATGAGGTTAGGCAAAATGTAACATCACTCTTTCTAGGTTTGAAATTGGACACAACAGGGCTCAAATTGCATCTGTGACATTTATGATCTGGGTGACCTTGGGCCTGATTCTGAGCCTAAGTATCCTCATTTCAGAGTTGTGTTGTAAATTGAAGACAACCTAGGTGCCAGGTCCCAGCTCAGGCCCACAGAAATGAGAGCCTTCCTGTAGAGTCACTGAAGACTCCCACTGACACCTCACGTGCTGGGGACAGGCGTTCACTCGTGACTTGTCTCCCTTGTCTAATGATGGGGCTGCAGAGAAGCCCTGGTCTGAGGTTTGTAAGGCTGCTCCTGGTGCTGTGACCCTGGCAACATCAGGGTCTTTCTGGGTCTCTGTCACTACATCTGCACCATCAGCATATTGGACGTTGGTATCTCTAAGTCCCCCTTGACCCTACTGTAACATCCCTTACTTCTGTGTAACCTCTGATTACCTGAGGGAATACAGAGCCCTCGGTGAACGTCCAGTAAATGTTATTGACAGGGAGGCTCCTGGTCTGCTTGGCCATGCTGTGGCTTTGTTGAGTCAATCACTAACCACATCCAGCAACATGTAATAGCACTCAGATATGACACCTGCCACTGTCATGGCAAAGCCCTGGACTTTTCTTCGGGAGGTTTATTTCTGATGGTGCAGCATCATGTTCTGTAGGAGTGTGGACAGGCTCTGCTGGAACGAGAGGAAAATATTTTCCCTAAAGACAGGGCATGGGGGCAGAGGGGTAAACATTCCAGCATGACTCCTGCACAGTTTGAGCCGGGGCAGAGGGAGCAGATGGGTTATCAGGAGTGTGGAAAGGAGTCCTATGTCCAGCTCAGCGCTGAGCACATCTTTCAGCTGTCAAATGGAAGGTCTTCGAGTGGCAATGCAGGGAAGGAAAATCGAGTTAGGTTGGCTTGTTCCAAATAAAATGCTATATTTAATTTCGCTCTGGGAAACATTTGATGTCCGGGCTACTGTAATACGTGAAATATATTTAAGATCTATTTCATTAGAACAACAGAAAGAACAAAGGTAGTGGGGGAGGAGGTCCTCAAATCAGCTATGGGTTGCACACAGGAATCTGATCGCATCAGTTTGGTTTTTGATCATCTGGTAGCTGCTGACCACGCATTGACCACGGGTCAGTCCTAGCAGCCTGGGTGTGGCTGCACCTGTCCTATATATCTCAGTGGTTCAGCTTGTGAAATGCCTTCTGAGGAAAGCAAGGCATGAGGCACAGGAACGGGAAATTGTCCGTTTTAAACCTGTGATGTACAGTGGTGGGCTTGCTGTGGGGAAGGGAAGGGTTGAGTCCAAACTGTGCTGACTTAGATTCAGCAAATATGTGTCTGACTATACATTTTAAGAGTCAGCCTGGTGAAGTCTCACCTTTGTGACTGTCTAGTCCTAAGCACAGCAGCTGTGGGTTGTTTGTCCCCTCAGGGGAGCTGCCCTGGTGCGTGTGTGGACTAATGGGCTGTGTGGGGTTCTGGGGAAAGAACCTACAGAACTGCTCTGTTCCCCGTGTTGTTCCCACCCCTCAGACTTCCACAGGTGTCCTTCGTGACTCTCCTGTTATTTTTTGGTGTGATGTCAGAAAAACTCTTCTTTCCTCTGCTGCCTTCATTTTATTTACCATTCAGAGGGCCTTGGGAAGCGGAGGGAATACAAACAGGGCTGCCAGCTCTGTCCTGGACACACTCTTTTCTTATTGCACCTGGCCAACTAGAAACCATGTTTTTGTTTTTTGGTTCAGTTATTTGAAAAAAATATATAGAATCAAGTATTTTTGAGGATCCTGCCTCTCCCTTGGACTGTAAATAGCAATGGTCAAATATATCCTGTGCCCAGCTTTTTCTGCCAGACCCTCCAGCCCTATAACCTGCTTGGCTTTATCCCTTGGTGATGATACACGTTAAAGAGATGAACTAATCTTTTTGCTTGGCTATGATGGCTTCTCTTTGAAGCTCTTGAAACCCTGGAAATGTTTTCTTTCACATACACCGAAGTCTTCATTATATGAGAGAAGGATTCTCAGAGGCTGTGTCTCCAGGGAGGCCCTGGGAGAGTGAGGAAATTTAAGAAGCTGTTTGGCCTGGTGACCAGAGGCCTTGTTGACCCGGGCAGAGGAAAGCCAAGGAGGGTAGTGTCCTTGAAGAATACACTCTGGTGTTGGTTGAGCTCCCAGACTATGTCATTATCATGAGAAGCCATTCAAGGAAAGCTATTCTCTGCTGCAGAGAGGATTCCTCCTTCTCATAGGTCAAGGGGAATGACCCAGACCCAGAATCAGCACCAGATGGTGGAAATGGGCAAGGTCTGGCACTTGGGAACTCCCATTCTCCAGCTGGCAGCGTCATTGTGCAAAAGGCACATACATGGAATCAAACATATACAGAATCCTGATGCTGTAATTCATAGCCTCTCTGAACCTCAGTCTCCTCATCAGGAAGAGTTGGGATGATGGCACTACAGGAAGTTGCTAGGATTCTGCGTGCTACACGTTATCTGCCATATAAAGTGCTGGCTCCCAAGTAAGGGTCAGGACTAGCTGGCTGGTGCAGGTGTTCCCCCTGCCCACCCGTGGACAGCACAGGTGTGGATGGTGCTACTGCCTGCTCAGGCTCTGCTGTAGCAGTCTGATGTAGGAGAAGCATGTACAGCCTGAGCTTTGGGGTCTGTAGTTACCCATCGTCTGGATTCGCTAGGTTGTGGTGTATCTTGGTCTTTTTCTACTTGTTTCTAGAAGGCAGCTGGCGACATGCTTTACATTAGATTCAGCTTGAGTATTATGCTTGGTTAGCATGCTACTAACCTGTGCATTCATCTGTTCCACAGGGATTTCTTGAGGCCACGCTATGTGCCAGGTGCTTTGACAGGTACTGGTGAGGCCTCGTGGAGCAAGAGTTTACATTCTCTGTGCATACGGAGGGAAGGGGAGGAAAGAGACAGAAAATATAGATATGAGCAAATGAATCAAGGAGAGATCTTTATATTATGGTAGGTGCTATGAAAAAGAAGTCAAAGAGAAACAAAGCAGAGTGATGCAACAGCATGACTATAGGGAGGGGGTTACTTTAATTTGGTGGCCAAGCGAGGCCCTTTTGAGACCTAGAAGACAGAAGAAACCAGGCTTGCAAAGAAAGGAAGAGCCTTCCAGGGGAGGGAACAGCAAATGCAAAGACTCTGAGGCAGGACAGCCTTAGTGGGTGTCAGGAAGAGAAGAACAAGGCTGGCTCACATGGGTGGCTGGGAAGAAGGGCAGGTAAGGGCTAAATTATGACTGGTATGGAAGGTGACTTTTTTTTTAATTTTTAAAAGATCATTCTGCCTATGGACTTGGAAGGGGGTGAGAAATTGGTCAGGAAGCAAGCTGGGTAGGATAGAGGCAGAGATGAGGCACCAACAGTGGAGGTGAGATGAAGGGACTGCATTGTCCATTGGGAGGAATGATTTATGTTTTGGAGGCAGAAACTGCCAGGGCTTGCTGGGCTGCTGGGCACAGAGGCCCAGAAGGATGCCAGGCAGTGTGGGTTGGGGGTGGTTGGCCCAGGATAAAGACTGATGATGTGAGTGTTGATGAGAGTACCGAGAAGTTGGGCATTTTCAGACATAGCTGATGGCAGTGTAAATAGTGACACTCATTTTGGAGGGTAGTTTGGCAAAATATACACAGCCTTAAAAATATTCAT
The DNA here is from genome assembly GCA_963574355.1 of Loris lydekkerianus. Taxonomy (NCBI): domain Eukaryota; kingdom Metazoa; phylum Chordata; class Mammalia; order Primates; family Lorisidae; genus Loris; species Loris lydekkerianus. The sequence continues at coordinate 29,334 of CAUYPK010074117.1, forward strand.
TCCTTTTGATTCAACAGTTCCATAGAATATTATCCTATGTAAATAATCAGAAACATACCCAAGGATTATTTAAAGTATTTTCGTTGTAATCTTATTCATAATGGAACCAAACTTGGAATAACTTCTTTCCTCTATTCTTCAACCACCACAGGACAGGTTGAGTAAGGTAGCATTCATCTGTAGGATAGACGACCAGGGAGCCCCTCAAATGACGATGTGGAAGAACATTCGGATATTTAATGGCACAGGAAGATGTTTAACTGGATTTCTAAGTGAATATATATAGAATTTATCTATGATACAATCCCAAATTTTATAAAACTTATAAACTCTATTTACATCTCATATAGGCATAGACAGGATGTACTGTATTCTGGAAGGTCTACCAGGGTATACACTAAGTGTTAATTATCAAACAATTCAGGGAACAAAATTATAAGTTATTTCATTCTCTATTTGTGATTCTATAAATTTTCTACAATAAACAGTTGAAATAAAAAAATTTTTTTAAACTGTTATTTTTAAAAATTGGTGATGAGTGTCTTACCCTGCCTGAATATAAATCTGTGCAGTGAAAACATCATTGAACCAGTGACTCTTCTCTGTACGCTGCTGTACAGAGGGCAGTGTTTGTATTCAGAAAGTTGTGTTGAGACAAGCACTGGATTTGAGTCGGAAAGCTTGGAGTTAGAGTCCCAGCTCTGCCACGAAGTTAGTGGCTTCCTGACCTTGAAACTACACTTCAAGACTTGAAACTACCTCTATCATACAGACGATTGACCTTGAAACTACACTTCAAGACTTGAAACTACCTCTATCATACAGACGATTGGCTTCTTCAATTTGAAAATAGGAATGCAGGATGATGATAAAAACAAGAAGAATGTTTTTGTGGAGTTGTTGTGAGGATTAAATGATAGTGAAATAGAAAATGTAGGAGGAAAAGCACAGTGTAAATTCTGTTCTAGAGCCCAAGTTGTCACACACAGACGTGACTGTGGGTACAAGTATATCTATGGGTGGATCATTGATGGTATACCGCAGTGCCATGGAGTGGACATCTCACGCAACATCATGGCACACTTAGACTAGGTGAGGCCAGCTTGCAGCTGATCCCAGGCACTGGATTAAGCAAATAGTCTGAAGTTAAGGTACAATGAACCTATCCCAAGTGGCAGGCAGCTCTCAAAGGGGTAGTGCTTTCTCATTCACTGGAGTGCTAGAAAAGAATTGCCATTTCAGCAGCAGCCGTGCCTGGAACCCCTTCGATATATTGCTCAGCTGTTCTGTTACATAAACTTACTGGAAATGAACCTGCAAAGGAGTTGAGTGGAGGGAGGTACCAATTGGAGTCAGGATAAAGGAGACAGGCACTGCCTGTCTGTTTAGAGGAGATGTAAATTGTTTTTGAATGCAGTGGTATCCCATGAATATTTGCAATCGCCCACTCTGGAATAGGTGCTGCTCAGGGTAGAAAATGAGTAAATTGTGGCTCCATCCCTCAAAGAAACGTACCTTTATTATTAATTTTTTAAGACTTTGAAATTTATACCAAGAGCTCAATAAATATTGAGTAAGCAATAATATATGAATATATTCTAGTTTAATTTACAGATAGATAACCATAACCCCAGTCAGATAGTGATGCACCTTGTAAAAGACATACATATAAAATCCTTTGGTGAAGTCAGAAAAATATCAACTCGAATGTAACATTTGAGATGGGTCCTAAACACTGGTGGGCACTTTGACAGGTAGACAGGGTGAGGATGGGTTCCCAGCTGACCTGACCTTTGGTTATAACCTGAACCCACTACAGATGACCCTGTTTGCCTCGGCTTTGTTTCTTTGTAATTCCATTTCACAATGATGTTAACAACTGAGGGTGGGAAATGGAGCTTTTATTATGGTATAAACATGATTGGCCACAAGAAACACACACAAAAAGGTATGATTTCTGATTTCCTCTCCCTGATCACCCATGTGCAAGCCAGTTAAAATCTGTATTCTAGACCTTTATTTTAGTACTGTCTTCTGAGCTGCTAATCCACTTGGCTGAGCATCTAATGTTGGTATTCAGCATTCCTTAGATTTACATCCGAAACAGAATGCGCTATCTTCCCATTCTCTCTTCTACACAAGCTCCCAATGTCCCCATCTCTTCTTTGGCCTCATTGTGGTGAAAAGTACAGTCAATTATGTTGAATTTAACATTAAGGAAAGAATAGGCTGTTTGGTTTGGTCTTGTGTTAAAAGGTAACTTTAGAGGTCAGATTTTTTTATCAGCTCACTTTGGGGTCTTGGGCAGTAGCATAATTTGCCATCAATTTCCTGATGAGGAAACTACACCTTGGCTTTCTTTGTAATAAGCAAACAGGTTAGTGTCAGAGATAATTAAATTATAAAGCACCCCAGGGTCCAAAGGTGGGAAGGCCCATGTAGACACTGCCCTGCCATTGCCGTCTTGTCTCCAGGGGATGCGAAGGTGGTATTTGCTTACAAAGCCATTTTCTATGCCAAGATATTTACATTCCACATTTACTAAGTTTCGCATATACCCTTGTAAGATGCACCGCAGGTGTAATCCCACCAGTACCCCTCCCTCCCCTCCCTTTCCCACTTCCCCCTGTTCTTAGGTTGTAACTGGGTTATAGCTTTCATGTGAAAATGCCAGGAAGGCTATGTTAACCATTGTGATGAAAATGTGTCAAACGGTCTATGAAGCTAGTGTATGATGCCCCATGATCATATCAATGTACGCAGCTATGATTTAATAAATAAATAAATAAAAAACCAAAAAAAAATAAATAAATAAAGTCATTTTCTGATGTTTGGTTGAAAGAGAGGGTAGTTACCTAAGCCAGCTGTTAGGGCCGTTTTTCTTCTAGCATAATTTATAAAGTACTTTTTGTCATACCCAAATTTTGTAGGACCAGAGACCTTGGGTCTTGGTTGTGGCCCTTTAGAATGAGTGAATCACTGTTAGCACTGCAAAGTGGAGAATTGAAGTCTTAGAGAATGCGAAGGCTCCATTTCTGATTTGCTTTCTGATCTCATGCAAGTCACTTCACCTCTCTGCTTTTTGTTTCTCCATCTGTGAGACATTGCTCACTTTGCCAGGATATCTTCAAGATGAATAAGATAATGTGTGGAACCCATTCAGCTGCTGCATCATTAAAAAGCATTTATTCAGCACTTCTGTAGTGTTGCACAAAGAGAATTATAAATACGAGATCCCTGCCTTGCCTGCTAGATTATATTCTAATATGTTCTTAAAAAGGCAGAAACTAGGCAACTAAGTAGAGCAATAATCCAAATGTTATCTTTTATGTTATACAAATAACAGTGGCATAAATAATTAACAAGAACTGGTACTGAAAGAAATCAGTTATCAAGACAGGATTCATGTCAAAAATACATAGATACAATGATCAAAAAGTTCTCACCTACCTGGAATGAAGTCTTATGAGAACCTTGTTTTATGTAAATGAAATTGCAAACATTACCTGCTGTGACCTAAGCAAGAAGGAGACCTTAAGAGGGGGAGAGGGAGAAGAGGAAAATCCTTTGGGATGGTGGTAGTTAGATTTCTGTCACTATCTCTTCCCCAGACTCTCTACCCACTACCCTCAGGTCCACCAAGACTCAGACATTAAGGCTTGTGACCCTGTCAGGAGAAAGGCCTATACTTTCGAGGGAATGTGGTAGACTAGTAGGCAACCATCATTCGTCATCTGAATACTGTGGTCATTGTATCGTGGGTCTTCACTGAATTATGAGCCTTCATGAGGATCCACTCCACACAGAATAGGCCCTAGAGAGCAAGGCAGCCATACAGGTGCAATCGCTGAGCTGTCTGAATCATTTTGAGGAACTGTCACAAGTCTATATACATCTGACTTTTCCATCAGTTCTCTACCACTTGCTTCCCCATTGCCAGGAGAGGGGGATGATACTTTGTTTGCCTACTAAATTGTTCCTTGATGCTTCTTAGAAAAGCTAACCCCCTGGGGTATGCTGCTTAAACACACGCACCCCCCCCCCCCCATACAACATTTTCTTCATAGAGGCATAGTAAAACCTGTCAGGAAATTAATTAAATTAGCTATTGCCAATATTTATATTTCTCTTATACTTTATAGAATCCTTTCACTGATTTGATATCCTTTGACATAAAGACCAATTCTCAAGATGGGTGCGCTTAATATTAATTATCCCCACTGTACACAGGAGGAAGCTGAGACTCAGAAGGTAAAGGGCTTGTCCAAGGTCACATAATCAGTATGAATCTAAGGCAGAGGCTAGGTCTCAACTTTTTATTTAATTTAACACCTTGCCTTTCTCTCTGAAAGATGGTCAGCATTCCAAAGTCACCTGTATTTAAAGACCACTTGTCAATCACAAATGTTCCATGCAGATATTTCAAGCCCAGTCTAGATTACCTGGATTTCCTGTCAACATCTCATGTTTTTAACTTATTATTTTGTGTCACCATAGCACACAGTATGGTTAAAACTTGACTTGCTGCAGCTGATAATTACATGGTGTCATTGTTTTCTCAAAGGGGACTCAGAATGGAAGCTAGCAAGCCAGGAACGTGTCCTTCACTGTGCTTGGGTCTTCAACAGCTATTAAATTCAGAGCTTGCCGCCCCTCTTCCTCTAGTTCTCAAGCTCTCTCTATGTTGGTTTTCAGCAAGAGTTTTAAGCATTCTGTTGGCATGAGAAGGCCTCTTGAAAAATGGCCCGTTGTAGTGCAAATCTTTTCTAATGAATGCACGGGGCAGGCAGTAAACCTAAGGACCTGCCTCTGAATCCCAGTCCAGGTGGAAGATGCTAAAGTGGCCCAAGGTTTAAAAATACACCTGTCCTGGGCCTACTTGCAGATTTTGCTGCCTTTGTGGTTACACTGTGGCCTGTGTGTGTGGGGGGAGGTGCTGCTTGCTGAGAGCTCCCTCTACAACTGCTGGGTGGGCTGCTTGCTGAGAGCTCCCTCTACAACTGCTGGGTGGGCTGCCACGTTTTCTGTGTTCTCTGAACTCCCCTTTTTTGCCATTCATTCCAAGACTTCTTTCCAGCTCTCCTTCTTCCTCTCACCAAGATGGGATTTCTGGAAAAATGTTTCTTACACTTCAGTGCCAGTTTTCCCCAAGAATATTAGCATTTCAAGCTTTGAGTGCTAAATAGAGCTTTTATCCAGCCTCAGTTTTCCCAGTCAGTGCACTCAGGTGATTCACCAGAGGGACCTGAGTTTGAAGCCCAGCACCACCTTTTACTAACTTTTGTCAAGTTACTTACCCTTTCCGAGTCTGTAAAATGAAGATAATGATATTGTCCTGTTAAAAGGATTAAATAAGATCACATAAAACACCTGGATATGCTCAGCTTATGGACAGTTGCTGCATTTCAGCTCCATTTTTCTTTTTCCCTCATAAAGAATTCACAAGGCTTCTTTATTCAGTGGGGTCACTGGACAATGTGCTGATGAGGCAGCAGAAGCCGAAGGTCAACACACATCAGATGTCAATTTGGTTTTGCTTTGACATATTGTATTTTATTGAATCCTCTGATTCAAAGACATAGGTTTCCCTGTATATTTTAATTTCTCTAAAATTGTGTTGCAGTTCAGTTGGCACCATTTTGTCTTTCTTACTGGCACATAAAATAATGGGTGCATCTTATAGTCTATGACGTCTTTACATTTGATGGACATATGGTGGTTATTTTTAAAAGCTTGAGTTTAAATTCCCTTAACTTATGTGGCAAGTAACTGCTATGACCTGGTGGTTCTTGATGTGCCTCTTCTCAGCTCCTTGCTCTGGGGCATCTGCACCCCCTGTGATGGGCTGCCATCTGGGAGGAAGCGGGAGGAAGGATGTTTCCCAGGATACATTTGACTAGAGTGTAAATAACACTCAGTGTTCCATTCTTGTGTCAGAGTTCAAGGGCTTGCAGCACCTCCATCTCTGTGTTTGGACCCAAGATGCCTTCCAGCATCTAACACAGAGCGCTCCCTATCATGTGACAGTGAGGCTGGGCTTTTAAAAGGACATTTCTTAAGTGCTTTTAATTAATACCTTACTCTATAAAGTAGGCACTTCTGGATCTTTATCTTACAGATGAGGAAACTCAGGCTTAGGAGTTCACATACTTGCCTGGGTCTTGAACTCAGATCTGTCTGACTCCAGAGTCTGTGATCTGAACAAGTATGCCTAAACGCCTTGTTCTCAGCTCACATTGGCAAAGTGATCTTTGCATCCTCTCCCCCTGCCTTAGTTAGTGGTCAAGATAAAACATTAGGCCTTAAGTCTGAGTTTTAGTCTACCAAGCTTGTAGTTGACAAGCCACGTGCTATAGATACAGGTGGTGGATTATGGATTTTGGAGGAAGGGGAGAATGGAAAGGAGGAAAATCTATCTGGATTTTGAGCCTTTCCAGGTGCGAATCTTCAGCCGCTTTTCTCCAGCACCACTTGTTCTGGCTTTCCACCTCTGGTGTCGTGCCAGCACCGTCCCAAGGGCTGGGAGGTGGCTGCCTGGCATGAACTGTGCCCCACTTTGCCCGTCTGTGATTTTTTTCTCCTTTCTGCCTTGAATCAGATATGCCCCAGTTGCCAGAAAAGGAGGAGTAAGTGCTCGATGTCTGTCCACTCAGGCGGAAAGAGAATTAACATTTCCAGCAGTGAGTGAGATTGACTGTGTGCCAGGAAGCAGAATGTGCATGCACGCGTATGTGTGTGTGTGTCTCCTGGAAAAACGGAGATGAGACACTGTCATGGCCTCAGGAGTGCCCAGTCTGGTAGTGAAGGCAGCAGAAGTACGAGCCAGAGATTGTCACAGGGCCAGGTGTAAGGGGCCTGAGAACCCGGGGTCTGCGTTGATTGGTAGAATGAATGAGTAGGGGATTTGGGGTTCTGAAGGGCATGTCCTGCTTGGCCTTTTCCCTGGCTCACTGGGGGCAAGTTCCTTAAACTCTAAGCTTTAGTTTCCTTGTTTTTATAATGTGGGTAAGTCTGTTTTCCTCCTGGCCTCATTGAAAAAGTTGCTCAGACACTGCTGTGCAACACTTAACACAGACCTCACCGGGGCCTGAGATGTAGTTGGTGTCCAGCTGGGGCAGCCTTGAGATGGGCACTTAGGAATATATACACATGTGTTGTACATAGTTACATATATTTTAACATTCATTCATCAAATATTTAGGGAGTACCTGTTCTGGGTGCCAGAGACTTAGCAGTAAATAAAACAGCTCCAAATAGCTGTCCACAGGGAGCTTATATGTAGGGAGAGACAATGAATAAAACAAATAAGTAGAACAGTTTGTTGGCTGGTGGCAACAAGAACTGTGGAGGAAAGTGAAGCAGGAAGACAGGGGCGTGGGTGTGGGTGGAGGTTTGTCTTGTAAATAAAACGATGAGGGAAGCTCCCAAGGGTGGCCAGAGCACAGCCTGTGGGCGTGGAACCCTCTGGGGGGTGTTGGGGAGGAAAGCATTCCTCACAGAGGGGATTGCAAGAACAGCTGCTGGTAGAGCCATCCTGGTGTGCTCAGGGAAGGGGCAGGGCCAGCCCCTCTTGCCTAGAGTGAGGTGAGAGCCATTGGAGATCTGGGATGAGGAGCAGCGTGGTCTGACTTGTATAGCAGGTGACTGTGGCTACCGTGACAGTTCTGAGAATGCTGAATGTAAGTAAACTCAGGCTGCTGAACTTTGGTCAGAAGGCCAGATGAAAATGGACAGTTGAAGGGGAGGAAGAGGCCTGGAGAAATGTGGTTTGCATTGTGGGCTTGGCCTTTCTCTCTCTCTGTTCTGAATGGCTTCCCCTTGCTATGAGCTTGGAGCTGCAGCCAGAAGTGAGGAGCTTCTGGGGTCCGGCCTCCGACACGTCCAGATTGCCATTGGAGGGGCCAGAAAAGACACATCTCATCAGTGTGTCAGAAACGAGAACCAAGGCTGAGGGCATAGACATGAGGGCAAGGAGGGGACCTCTCACTTTGGCTTGGTTGCAAGGGAAAATGGGCGTTCCCAGGAAAGGTGGGTGGGGTCAGAGCCCAGAAGCACAGCCACCAACAGGTGAGAAACTGCAAGTGTGTGTGTACGTGGATCACCCCAGCCCTTTAAGAAGAATCTTAGAGTATGACCCAAGTGTCCAAAAGGCTGGGAAGAGCACAGATGGAAATGATGAATGAAGTTGCACAACGCTCATCCTGGTCTTCGACAGCCTCAGGGGCTGGCCAGCCTACGCTCTGCTGATGTGTCCTCTTCTTTCTCCTGACCACTAATGAGGAGCTGGGCCTTTCTGGAGCAACTAGAGTTTTCTGTTAGGGCTTATGTAGGCTTTTTCCCACTGTCAATAATAAAGCTATATATATCTTTCCCCAAGACAAGAAAAAAGTAAAAGAAACTAACTTATGCAGCACTTATTTTTTGCAAGGTATTATTCTGAGTACTTGATTTGTATCAACTCTTTTAATCTTTGGAACAAGCCAGTGAGGTAAACAGAATTATTAATCCCCATTTTTGCAGATGACGAAACCAAGGAAGAATGTTGCCTAAATACCCAGAGCTAATAAGTGCTGGCACATTATTCAGACTCATGCTTTTGACTTTATCAGTCTTGTTATTAATTCTTATTTACCACATGGAATATCCTGAGTTTTTTGCAGTGAGTTCAGAAAGCGAAGAAGAAACTGGCTCAAGTCCTTTTTCTTCCCCACATCCCTGTGGGGTACCTGCCAGGCAGCTGCCAGCTGGAAATCTCCACTTTTTGCTTTATGTTGTGATTTACAGATGTGTATGTCATCCCCTTTCTAGGGCTGGAAACTCAATGAGGCAGAATCCAAATAATCTGTTTTTACTATGGATTTGCCACAGTAAATAGGAAGTCATTGCTAAAGTTGAATGGATGTATTTGGGCAACCAGTTCTCATGTAAGCCATTCAGGTTGAAAACAATTAAATGAGAACCTTTAGATGTGGGACCTGTAAGACGGTTATGGCAGAGTAATGGTTCTGACTTTCAAAACCCTTCCACATACATTATCTTATTTGATCCTGTGGCTAACCCTTGTGAGGGTGGTAAGGCACACTTTTATTTTCCCTATTTAATTATGAGAAAAAGAGAAAACTAAGGTCAGAGGCAAATGAGCTACCTAAGGTCACAAGTAGGTTTTGTTTTTGTTTTTAAAATGAGAGCAGAGATCAGAACTGTCATCTCCCGATTTTCTGTTTTGTGAGCAATGTCAGTGCCCACACCTACTGGGTGCAAAGCTGGACCACAAGGCCTCATTGTTCATGAGGCATGAACAATACGGTGTTTTGATTTCTTTTTTTCTGGTAAATTGCAGTCTAGCACAGTGATTCTCAAAATCTGATCCCTTTGACTGGTAGACCAGTTATCACTTAACCAGTTCCTGGCAAGATCAAGAACTGTGACAAAATGTGAAACTCAGCAATGTCTGAACACACTGCTTAATTTGCCTGGCTTTTTTTCTTTTTTGCATTTATTTCAAAATAATTTTAGGACTACATAAAAGTTGAAGAACAGTGTAGAGAGTTTCTATAGACCCTTTACCTGGTTTCCTCTAGCATTAACTTCTTACATAACCATAATATAGTGATCAAAACTGAAAAATCGACATTAGTACAGTGCTTCTAATAAACTTAAAATTTCATTTCAATTTAACCATTTTTTCCTACTCTGTCCTTTTTATCTGGCTCAGGATCCAACCCAGGATCCTACGTGCACTTAGTCTTCATGTCCCCTTAGTGGTATCCATCCTGGGCTACTTCTCAGCCTTCCCTTTTTCTTTAATTGCTTTGGCACCTTTGAAGAGTTTGGGTCAGTTATCATGTAGAATGTCCCTTAGTTTGGTTATTTTTTGAGGTTTCCTGGTAATCAGATGGAGGCTAGGTATTGTTTGCCTACTGAATAGAAACTTCTGAATATCACAGAGGTGATGTGCTCTTCACACCATATCCCACCAAGGGGTAAGTGATTTGACGTCTTTTTACTGATGCTGTTAACCTTTATCACTTGATGAAACTGGTGTCTGTTGAATTTCTTCATTGTAAAGATATGACTTCCACATTTCTAATACATACCCTGGGAGAAATATTTTAAGACTATGCCAATGTCCTGTTCCTTCCCAAACTTTTGCCCATAATTTTGGGATTCCCCTGTGGGGAATCGCTAGAGCAGTTTTTATGCTGGGTTTGCCCAGTGATGGTTTTTCTATTGTTCTCCTTCCTTGTGCACGTGTCAATTGGAATTCTTCTGTTGGGAAGAACGGTCCCTTCTTCCCTATTTCTTTATCTATTCAATCATTAATTTATACCAGTATCATGTTTGTTTATTTTATCCTATGGATAATAATCCAGTCCTCCTGGTAACTTACTTGTCGTTCAAATTGTTTTAGCTTTGGCCATTGGGAGCTCTTTCAGGTTGGCTTTGGTGCCCTTTGACCTACCCCCAAGTGGGCCTTGTGATAGACATTAGGTTTATGTTAGTGGGTAACGTTCTGCCTCAAGCAGTTTATAATATACTGTCTTCTCCAAAATATAGGTGACATTACTCCTTTTCTTCGTGATGCACATAATGAGAACTCATTTCAGATGATTCAGCATTTGAAAACCATGTAAGTTCAGCCTAGGAGATTTTTAATTTTTATTTTAGATGCAGAAGTTGTTAGAATATGAAGAGACCATTCCTTAGCACAGTACGTCTTTTTTTTTTGAGACAGAGTCTCACTATATCTCCTTCAGTAGAATGCTATGGCGTCATAGCTCACAGCAACCTCAAATTCTTGGGCTTAAGTGATTCTCATGCCTCAGCCTCCCAAGTAGCTGGGACTATAGGCATCTGCCACAATGCCCAGCTATTTTTTGGTTGTAGTTGTCAACCTAGGCCAGGTTCGAACCCCCCTGCTCTGGTGTATGTGACTGGCCCCCTAGTGGGTTGAGTTATAGGCACCACGGTACCACTTGGTGCCACTAAAAACCTTTGCTTGTAACTTGAGTCTGACAACATAGTTGATTGACTTTTTTTTAGGCTTTCCAGAAGGAGGCCGGAGATACATACTTTGAGTTGACAAGACTTTTGAAGTCTTAACTGCTCACTCTAACCAACATGGGAGAGTGAAAAAAGAGAAGGGAGAAAGAGATTGTGGCAGGAAGGAGAAAAAGATTGGGGCAAGTGTAGGGCTCTCTCATCAGTGCTCCTGTCCTCCATAGTGCCTGGCCTGGGGCTGGGTGGGTGTACTCCTCTTCAAACCATTCTCAGCCCCCAAAGGAACTCTTCAGCAAAAGTGTGTTCAAAGACTCTTTTGCTTGATTTTAAGCTACTGAACCCCACACATCAAGCTGGACCTGGGTTCAGATCGAAAGAGATTAAGAGTGGTGTCAATTAAGGCCACCTGGATGTGTATTACACTCATTCCCACCTCTTATACTTCCCATTTGATTTCATACATTCTGGAATTATCCCAATGCTTATCCCTTTGCCTGCTTGTTAGCATTTCCTTTATTTATTTATTTATTTATTTATTTATTTTTAGCAGAAATGGAATAAGAATCACTTTTCCACCCTAGAAAGGTGTCCTTGGCATGGGGCATTCTGCTGATTGGACAGTGCAACCCCATTCACACAAATCAGTTGGCTCAGAAGCATCTGTTGTCTCCTTTACTTTTGTAAAAGATGGGAATGCTGAAAATTCATGCTAGACTGATTCTGTCTTTCCATTGGTTCCTTTCTGGCATCTGTTAAATTATGTCTCGTGTTACTAACAAATATGTGATATCAGCATGCAAAATATGCACACAATGGCCGACCTATTGCCTACTCTTGGGAGGAAGGGAACGGTCAAGCTGTGATCAGGCTGGTGGCTGTGCACTCTGTGCTTGGAAGCGCAAGGGCAATGCAGATCACCTGCATTTGCCTGGAAAAGTAATGCAGGGTCTGGGCAGCTGAGAATCCATTTGGCAGATGTGTCAAAGATGTTGCCAGAGATGGGTAACTATATCCTGGTTCCTTTGCAATGTGGAGCCATTCACCTAGGCTTGCCTGACTCCCCACCTTGTGGGTGCCAGGGGCTAAACTATGGACATACATCTTTAGTGCCTCCCTCACTTCTTATGTTGGTGCTTTTCACAGAGATTTTCTGTGTGTATGTAATTTTAATAGATGAAATCCGGTTTAGAGAACAGCCTGGTATTGTAATACAGTGGTCTGCCCTTGAGAATTTTAAATTAGCTGACCTACATAGCTTAACTATTTCAATTAAAAGTAACAGACAGTGTAGAGAGGCATGAGGGGGAGGTCTGGGAGGGGAAGAGCCCTCCCAGGAGCTTTGGTTCAGGCAAAACAATAGAGTGGCAAGAGATTCTGGGAAGGAATCATCACTCGTGGTTGTCACGGAAGCTTTGACACTCTTTTTGTGGCTTAAGTTCTCAAGAAGGCAGCCTCTTGATATCACCCCATTATGGACACACAACCTTTGTGGAGTCGGGGCAGGCACACTCTCTTCAGGGGAGGGATTATGGCAACATTATTCCTCAATTTTCCCAACATCCTTCTTCCATTTCCAGCTGTCTCTGCTTTTGCTTCGCCGAGGGCAGTGTCCTCCCAGCTTCTTCAGCTCACTCCCAGGGGAAAATACATGGAGAATAACTTTTGTTTGTGGTACAGGATGCCCATTCTTTGCTTCTTATTTGCCATTTTTTCTCTACTACTCAGAATTCTGACTCCACGGAAATTCTTAATAAATGTGGTTTCTCTGCAATGACAAGTTAACATCTGGAGCTACCAAGTCAGGGAAGCCATTTGGCCGAGACCCAGCACGGATTTTCTCCCCTCCGCACCCAGCTCAGCCGCTGGGCACTGCACCAACCTTGACACTGCAGGAGAAGGGTGCCAAAGGCTGGAGAAACTCAGAGCTAATTGATTCACCCAGAAAATCATGGGTTAGATATTTTTAAATTGTTGGCTTATTCGGAAGCATTTTTTGTCAGGTAGGCAGTCAGGAGATCATGTGACCACTGGAGGGGTGCTCTCTCCCACGTGCTGCCTTGCACTGTATAGACCATCTCGGAGCGATGCCAGTCTCTGCAGAGCTGTGAGGGTGACATGTAGTACTCTTCAGATTATAGCTGTTGGCTCCTTGGGCAGAGGGTACAAAGCAGGGCCACATTTAATAGGAAGGATGGAAAAGAGGGACAAATGGCTTACCCAGATGTCAGGCTGGGTATAGCCAGGTGCACAGGAGCTGTGGAAACCCCTCCCAGGTTCCATTCTTCAGTTTCAGTTTGCATCCATCCTCCCTTCTGTCTGCTGAGTGCAGTGCTGACTACATGACTGGCCTGTGCTCAGTGCTCTGCATATCTGAACTCATTTGATGCTCACAGGATCCTGTGAGACAGGGCTTATTAGTGTCCCTGTTTTGCACTGAGAATATTGAAGCATTGAAAGGTTAATAATTTTGCTAATGGACATTTGCTTCTGGAGCTAGGCCAGGCAGTTTGCCCTCTGAGTCCACTCTGTTATATCAAAGTTGTGCTATCAATTACATAAGTTCCATTCTATCCCAGCCCTGAGGGTTTTCAGAGGAGAATTTATAGTATCGCTTAGGACTGTGCTTCTCAAACATGAATGCTATGAATCATCCAGGATTCACTAGTAAAGTGTAGATACTGATTCAGCAGGTGTGGGGTGGGGTCTGAGATTCTGATTTCCAGAGGATGGCAATGCAGTTGGTGGTCCACACACTGTGCAGCAGAGCCTTAGCAGACTGTCATGTCTGGTTTCCACTTGCAGGTGCTAGTGAACCATGCATTTGAATAGAGCCCTCTGTCAGCAATAGAATAACAAATAGCACTGGTAAGAATTTTTAATGAGTGATCAGCTAGAGAAGAAAGGAACTGTAGTAGCAGAGAGTAATGAATTTTTATATAAAAACTAATTTTATTAGCACTTTAATGAAAAGTGGAAATATCTAAGGGTCTGGCCTTTGTTCCTGGTTTTAACTTGGCATTTCTGGGCTAGTTTCAGAGCGAACTTTTTTCTAAGTTATCATTCCATGTCTTTCTCCCAACCACATGCTAGCAGTGTATGAGGGGTCAAACATAAAGTTAAATTCCATCACAAAAGCAGAATCACCATGGCAACCACATCCTTTGGTTCTTGAGTGTGCCCAGCAACCTGAGCAAAGCTGATAGTTGAAGGGAACCAAGTTGTTCTCCCAAGAAATGGAGGGGAGTGATGCCTTGCCCATTCTAGGCTTTGGTATGGGTATTGTCATCCCCATGGCAGGGGGCTTTCGTTTACTCTGAAGATTCCAGACACTCAAAATCTCCTCCCCTCCCTGGAATCCTGAAGTTCGCTTCCAAGGTGCTTCTTATCCTAAACATCCAGCAGTATGAGATCACTGCTGTACCTTCTGATACTCTTGATCTTCTCATTTGAGTTCTGGGAGATAACATCTGAGTCTTGCTGTGTTTATGTGCCAGTATTTTGGTTAATCTGCTTACTTGCAGTGTGGGGCATACGGCAAGTCCGGTGCTGAATGGGTCTGGGCAGACCAGACTACCAGATGGTAGCCTCATGGGGAATCTTAATTCCAATGTATGGAACCAGTGAAAGTGTGGCTTTCTGGATCAGGTTGTTGTTCTTTGAGTTGAAGCAAAAAACAATCTTCTCTTATTTGGAACAATCTCCTCTATTCTCTTTCTGCCTCTGTTCCTGGTGGCCGTCATTGCTCATTTTGCCCACCTCATTGGAGGACATCGACAGAGTCCTCCTGTACCTCTCTGCTGAGACCTGCAAGATGACTTAATGTTTGATGGAGCTAAGAAGAAAGAAACCAAAATGATCCAATGGAATATAAATGCTGATTTCTGTTAGTATTGTTTGATTCCGAGGAAGCAACGAATCACATTGCAGTAGTTTTGCCACACAGCATCTTGGCAGACACCTTTCCGACGTGGAACTTTGGAGGGCTGTATTGCATCTCTAAGAAGTTGCTGAACACTCAATTCCTAGTGGTCAATGGTTGATCTCTTTTGAGACATAACCAACTGGGCAGGAAAGATGAGCCTTCTTGTCTCCTGTGGAGTCCCATTTTTAATGACGTTGCCTTAAGATGTTTCCTGGGAAAAAGTAGGTGGGCAGTGATTTTAATCTCACTTGCCTTACTCTTCATTTATATATATATAAGCTTAAAGAAACCAATGTTAGCCAATAACACTATTTTACTGCTAAGTAAAACTTCAGAAAAGAATGCCCATTGATAGAACATTATTTAACAAATGTACCTGCAGCCTAAATTAGGACCTACTGCTTCCCTCAACCCTCTCAATCTCCACCAGAACATTTCCAGTGGTGTCAAAGTGAAAATGATTGGTTTTAATACTGAAAACCCAACATTAATCAATGCGTAATCAATGCAGCTTTGATTGCTGCTCCTATCTGTGTGTTCTTTTATGTAGATATGTAGATTTAAAAGCCAAACTACTGCTGGTTCTAGAGATTCTTTGTCTGGTCCTCCTCATCAAAGCATACAGAATCAGGTTTGGGCACAAGGCTAATACACAGGAAACTGAGAATCTGTTGTGCAGAAGAAATTTTTTAATTTTTTTAAACAGAATAACATACAAATAGTAAGCATGATGTATATATAATCCAAGAAGGATTTCCTGTGAAGGAGTAACCAGGTAACTAGTTGAGTTTGACATAATCTTACCATGGACATCATGGTGCTAGACCATGTGTAGGCAAAGATAAAGCTTCACTGAATTTAGAAATAATTGGAGCATGGCCAAAAAGTGTGTCTCTTCACCCTTGCCTTAAAAATGTGGTCTCTGAAGGTCAGAATTAAAAGTTTCCCATGTTTGATTTTCTGATTGTCATCATAATGATGGGTGAAAGATATGGAAGTTGGGAAACTATGGTAGGAATGCCATCAAAATCCCACTGGATAGTGAGTTAGAATCAACAGTTAGCTCTGATGGGCCTTCAAGAGGCAAGGGAATGCAGAAGGGCTTCAGGATTGATTCATGAAGTGTCCTCTGGTGGGGAGGGATTGGCCATTCTTGGGAATAGAGGGAATTGGGATTGCATGATCCTTTGGGTTGAAGGTCACTTATGCCTAAGGAGAGTTGTCCTGAAAAGGTGTTCA
Organism: Loris lydekkerianus; assembly: GCA_963574355.1. Taxonomy (NCBI): domain Eukaryota; kingdom Metazoa; phylum Chordata; class Mammalia; order Primates; family Lorisidae; genus Loris; species Loris lydekkerianus. Next base: position 45,496 of record CAUYPK010074117.1, read on the forward strand.
CCATCTATATCTTCTCTAAGATGCTGAAGAGGAGGGTTATACTTTCAGGAGATAGAGAGGAATAAGTGAAGTTAGCAGAAAACCTGCCTGTTCTAAAATATGGGAATTTGTGATCCAGAGGGATTCTGGAACCATCTAACCTTGGTTTGGGTGGTCAGAGATTTTCATTTTGAAGAGTTTAGCTTCTTGACTTATCAGATGTCTTTGATAAAATTTCTTAGCTGCTCTAAGCATTAGTTTCCTCGTGTGTGAGGTGGGAATGCTGCTTATTCCATCCCATAGTAGCTCCTGAAATTTTAGAAGTTAATTGCTTTGGGCTCTTCTTTAACAGTCCAACTTTGAAAGCAGGACAGAGCTGCATAGATGGTCCAGAAGCAGGCACTGGAGTTGGTGTCAGGACAGCAAGGAAGAGGTTTGGGGGAGTTGCTTCCAGAACACCCTGGCCTGGTCCCATCCACGAGGGCCCCCTGGCCATTGTGTGGCTTGTTAGTTGCCTGAGTGCCAGCAAGGGATGATACTAGCTCTCTGGCTGGCCGGCCGTGAGGCTTGCTTTCCTTCCCTGCACGTGTATTTCATCCCCGAGGCTCTTGGTGCAGCCAAGGCAGGGGGCAGTGCTGGGGGATACGGATTTGGAATGAGCAGCCATGGAGCCTACAGAGGGGTCACCTGCACAGACCTCACAGCCCTATTCCTGATCCCTGATGTCATAAAGCCACTCACCCCCAGGGCTTCTCTTGCCAGCCATCAGCTCTCAGCTCCTATTCTAGCAGCCTGGTATTTCACTGGTAAGAGATTCTATCTCAACTATTGCTTTTAGTTCCCTTCCATGTATGTGACTACCCTCTTCCTTCCCATTTACCCCTGGCCTTGTCCCCCTACATCCTGCCCTGTTTCCAATTTTAGCAATCTTACCAGGGTAGGTTTTGGGAAGCCTGCTCCAGTGGCTCTCACCTGAGCTGTGTGTCTGGCTGCATTCACCAAGGCTCAGCGATTGTGCCCCATCTGTTCCTCTGGCTGGAGCCACAGAACATCTGTAGGGGGTGGTGACACTGAGGATACCCAGACAAGGGGCAGGGAGGAGGACCTGGCCCAGTGATGACCAGTAATGTGAGATGCCAGTGGGAGACTTGGTGGGGAAAGGGTCCACTGGTGGTGAAAAAGTGGAAATTGGAAAGAAAATGAAAATTGAGTGTTTTAAAAAGTGAATTGTGAAGAACGAAACATATTTCTTTCAAATTGTTTTATTACTCATAGGAATTGTATCAGTCGACAGTGATCGCTAAATTGTTGGATCAGTCAGAAATATTGCTGCTGCTGAAGAATCAATGCTAACTGAATCATTAGGACATTATCACGTGGCACACAAATAGCTCAGGGTGGTGACTCTGTTTGGCCTGCTCTGCAGTCTTCAGAGAAGTAGTGAAGCTGCAAGTGTGACCGCCTTTCCTTGTCTGCCGACCCATGGGCTTTCCCTTTCTTCTTGCCTTTCTCTTTGGAGTTTAAGGTAGGTGGTGGTCAGAGAAACTTTCCCCTATTAAAAAAAGCGATGACACAGAAGACATAGCATTGACCTTCTTTTTTTTTTTTTTATTGTTGGGGATTCATTGAGGGTACAATAAGCCAGGTTACACTGATTGCATTTGTTAGGTAAAGTCCCTCTTGCAATTGTGACTTGCCCTCAAAAGGTGTGGCACACACCAAGGCCCCACTCCCCTCCCTCCTTCCCTCTCTCAGCTCTTCCTTTCCCTATCCCTCCCTCCTTCTTTCTCTCTCTGCTCTCCCCTTCTCCCACCCCCACTGTGACCTTAATTGTCATTAATTGTCCTCATATCAAAATTGAGTACATAGGATTCGTGGTTCTCCATTCTTGTGATGCTTTACTAAGAATAATGTCTTCCACTTCCATCCAGGTTAATACAAAGGCTGTAAAGTCTCCATTTTTTTAATGGCTGAATAGTATTCCATGGTATACATGCACCACAGCTTGTTAATCCATTTCTGGGTTGGTGGGCATTTAGACTGTTTCCATATTTTGGCGATTGTAAACTGAGCTGCAATAAACAGTCTAGTACAAGTGTCCTTATGATAAAAGGATTTTTTTTCCTTCTGGGTAGATGCCCAGTAAGGGGATTGCAGGATCAAATGGGAGGTCTAGCTTGAGTGCTTTGAGGTTTCTCCATACTTCCTTCCAAAAAGGTTGTACTAGTTTGCATTCCCACCAGCAGTCCACGCCAGCATCTGCAGTTTTGAGATTTTGTGATGTGAGCCATTCTCACTGGGGTTAGATGGTATCTCAGGGTGGTTTTGATTTATATTTCTCTAATAGATAGGGATGATGAGCATTTTTTCATATGTTAGTCATTCGTCTGTCTTCTTTAGAGAAGGTTCTAGTCATGTCTCTTGCCCATTGATATATGGGATTGTTGGCTTTTTTCATGTGGATTAATTTGAGTTCTCTATAGATCCTAGTTACCAAGCTTTTGTCTGATTAAAATATACAAATATCCATTCCCATTGTGTAGGTTGTCTCTTTGCTTTGGTTGTTGTCTCCTTAGCTGTACAGAAGCTTTTCAGTTTAATGAAGTCCCATTTGTTTATCTTTGTTGTTGTTGCAATTGCCATGGCAGTCTTCTTCATGAAGTCTTTCCCCAGGCCAACATCTTCCAGTGTTTTTCCTATGCTTTCTTTGAGGATTTTTATTGTTTCATGCCTCAAATTTAAGTCCTTTATCTATCTTGAACCAATTTTTGTGAGTGGGGAAAGGTGCGGGTCCAGTTTCAGACTTTTACATGTAGACATTCAGTTCTCCCAACACCTTTTATTGAATAGGGAGTCTTTCCTCCAAGGTATGTTCTTGTTTGGTTTATCAAAGATTAGGTGGTTGTAAGATGTTGGTTTCATTTCCTCGTTTTCTATTCGATTCCAAGTATCTATGTCTCTATTTTTGTTCCAGTACCATGCTGTCTTGACCACTATGGCTTTGTAGTACAGACTAAAATCTGGTATGGTGATGCCCCCAGCTTTATTTTTATTACTAAGAACTGCCTTAGCTATACGGGTTTTTTTCTGGTTTCATACAAAATGCAGAATCATTTTTTCCAAATCTTAAACGTACGATGTTAGTATTTTAATAGGAATGGCATTGAATAGGTAGATTGCTTTGGGAAGTATAGACATCTTAACAGTGTTGATTCTTCCCAGCCATGAGCATGGTATGTTCTTCTGTTTAATATCCTCTGCTATTTCCTTTTTGAGGATTTCATAATTTTCTTTATAGAGGTCCTTCACCTCCTTTGTTAGGTATATTCCTAGGTATTTCCTTTACTTTGAAACTATGATAAAGGGACATGAGTCCTTAATTAGCTTCTCATCTTCACTGTTATTGGCGTATACAAAGGCTACTGACTTGAAGACATTGATTTTATATCCTGAAACATTACTGTATTTTTTGATGACTTCTAGGACTCTTATGGTTGAGTCTTTGGGATTCTCTAAGTATAAGATCACGTCGTCAGCAAAGAGGGAGAGTTTGACCTCCTCTGCTCCCATTTAGATTCTCTTTATTTCCTTGTCTTGCCTAATTGTATTGGCTAGAACTTCCAGC
>CAUYPK010074119.1:0-14418 GCA_963574355.1 Loris lydekkerianus
TCCCTTGGCCCTTTCCCCATATTCTTGTGCTATAGTTGGGTTATAGCCTTCATGTGAAAGCTATAAATTAGCTTCATAGTAGGGCTGAATACATTGGATACTTTTTCTTCCATTCCTGAGATACTTTGCTAAGAAGAATATAGCCATCGTACCTCCTTCCTGCATGACTCCTCCCTAATTTCATGCAACCACCTGTCTGTTTTCATCACTATAATTGTCATTTGTCACTTCAAGAAGACTGTATAAATGAATCATACAGGATATGCCCCCCTGCTATTGGCTTCTTTTCACTCAGCATAATGCCTTTGAGATCCATTCAACTTATTGCCTGTGTCAATTGTTTGCTGAGTGATAATGTCGTGATGTGGATGTACCACAGTTTAACAGTCACTCATTGAAGAACCTATGAGTTTTTTCCTGGTTTTTGAGGGTTAAAAATAAAGCTGCTATGGCCATTTGTAAACTGTTTTTTGTATGAGCATAAGTTTTCGTTTCTCTGAGATCAATGCCCATGTGCAATGTCTGCGTCATATGGTAAGTGCACATCTGGTTTTGTAAGAGGCCACCACGCTTTTCTCTAGAATAGGTGCACCACTTTTCATTCCCACCAGCAGCGTATGAGCCATCCATTTCTCCTCCTCCTTGACAGTGCATGCTGTCATCACTGGGTTGTTTTTTTTTTTTTAAGCTATTCCAATAGGTGTGGATTTCAGTCTCTTGCTAAAACATTACTTGGGCGTATGCTCCAGAAAAGCAAAAGCTAAACCCAACAAAGTGGTTGGAGAAAGAGGAAAGAGTGGTCACAGGGAAACAGAGAAACTTTGATGGGTGAAATCTGGTGACTGCTACTGTGTCTGTTAGACTAAATGAGAATGACAAGGATTCCTGAGAAGAGGCATAAGGTACAGGAGTTCTGCATGTATGTCTCTAATAAGCACTTTTTATGAGGCTTTAAATTCTCAGAGCACTTCATCTAAAACTATTCTCTAGCCATTGTTATTGCTCCATTATATTGTAATTCCTTGATCACTGGTTTAATGTCTGCGACTAAACTCTCCCTGTGAGAACAGGAGCCCCGGGCTTTGTTTTCCCACTCTTCAGCCCACTTGACAATTCTCACACAGCAGATCTTTGCTGTTGGTTTCCTGATGAATCCTAGGCAATGACAACAAATATTTTTTAAGTAATAGTGAAACTTACCTAATCAATAAACTTGATAAAAGCAGGTTTTGGTAAAAAGGTACGCATGGTTTGTCACGAAAGAGACTCGAAGTAAATCATGTCAGCGGTGTGAATTTGTGGATAATTGTTGGAAGTGAATTTGTACTGGTCATCCGTCCAATCTCTGTTAGTGGGTAGTAAATTGCAGTTGTGTTGACCTCTTCATTCCCTTAGCTATTTATTTAGGTGGTGACTGGGGTCCCACATGAGACTGGGACCTGTTCGTGAGTCTTGGAAGGGGGCTAACTAGTTTGCCCAGGCTCCTGCACTTCCTGCAGTTTAGCTGCACAGCAGATGGGTAATAGCAAGGCGCTCCCCTGCTGGCAGTAACTAAAGGGACACTGTGGCAATGCCAGAGAGGGGCAGAGGCAGCTACAAAAATCAAAATACTCTTACGCTGTAGTTCATGGCTGACTTTCTACCAACTAAAAGTCCATACCTCAATTGGAGCCAGACAAGTAATTCCAAATATTTTACAAAACCATCTACTCCAGTTTTTGATGGAGGGAAGGTACCATCTTTGATATAACCCATAGACATCAAAGTAGCTTAACACTTCAAATATATCATATGTAATATGGTATAATCATTAATAACTCATACACAATGCAATGTTTAATACATGATTTCGTGGGCAGAAAGGACACATTTCTGAGGCTCAGTTTCTCCATGGGTCGGTACATGTAACATTTATTGTGGATTTGCGCTGAGCCAGGTAGTCTAGTACAGGCAGAGTCTCCCATTAATGCTCATGCCAGCCCTGTGAAGTGAGAGCGGGATACTCAGGAGAGGTTCAGCTGCCTCAGATTCACAGAGCTGACCGTGCTGGGTCCAGGATTTATGCCCAGGTCTCTCCAACTCCAGATCCATGTTCTTTCCTCTTTTCACTCTACTCGAGAAGCTTGAAGGTGTAATGGGGAAAATCCCCCAAAGTGAAAACGTTAAGTAATAACATAGGTGGACACAGACCACAGGGGCTGGGAGTGCCTGATGGAGGTGCTGGAGCTGGTGGTGTAGGAGTTGGGAAAAGCCTCTATCAAAGTAGAGAACTCAGTTTAGACAGAAGAAGGAGTTAATGAAGTCTCACAGCCTATTTCAAGGAGGGAGGAGAAAGGGACACAAGTGACTAAGGAACACAAAGTTAAATAAATGACCCAAACAGTTAATTTTGAAAGTTGGATGAGAAACATAATGAAGCCCATTGACATTTGTCAACTGTTACCAGCATGTGTGCATACAAAATCTATTAACTTCTTAATAAAAGCAAAACTTCCTTCTGAGCAATCTGATGGTTACACTCGGGTCAGTTTTTGTAACTTGTGGAAAAGGAGATCAGCGACGAGATGGATGATGTTAAGTCCTATGTGAGCAACTGTTGAGAATTCTCATCCACGACAAAAACTGAAAGACTGTCAAGTCAGTAGTTATTTTTTTTAATGCTTAGTTCAAACAAAGTATTGCAAACATTTCTACAGAAAGAATGGAAATTGGAGACTGAAAGTAACCTCGTTGGCCCTAAGAAGTAAACTCCTTTTCTTTTTCTTCCTAAAAGAAATATTACCTACCAAGACTGGAGAATTGAACCGTTTCCTGGGTTTGCTGTTATGATGTGTCTAGCTAGTTTTCATTTTAAGTACTTTGCCACACTAAAATTTAAATATATAATAAATCAAGTTAATGAAAGCTTAAATGTTTGGGACTTATGAAAGAGAACAATGCTATGTCTAATATATTAGGGTTTCCTGCTTTTGTCTATAAAGAATCTGCCTGTCTTTGGCTAGGCATGTAGTGGCTCACATCTAGCACTCTGGGAGGCCAAGGCAGGTGGATTGCATGAGCACAGGAGTTCCAGACTAGCCTAAGCAAGAGTGAGACCCTGTCGCTACTAAAAAGAGAAAAACTAGCTGGGCGTGCTGGCAGGTGCCTGTAAGTCCTAGGTACTCGGGAGGCTGAGGCAAGAGGATGGCTTGAGTCCAAGAGTTGGAGGTTGCTGTGAGCTATGATGCCACAGAGTACTCTACCCAGGGCAACAGAGTGAGATGTTCTCAAGAAGAAAAAAAAAGACTTTACCTGTCTTTGACTTTGTAGGTAACTGTAAGTGCAAAAGTACAGTTAGTGTGGGTCCCAAATGAAAGGACTCACACAGAACCTGAGAGTCAGGAGTAAAAGTGAGGAAATGCCCTGAGGACCACCTCCTCCTCCACACTGAGAACCCTGTGAATGCAAAGAGGAGAGTGGTAGGTAGCACAAAGAGGATATGGCCATAGAGGGCCAGTGGGTAACAGCTCTGGCTTCGAAGACAGATCTGGAATGGCTTTGCAGTTGGCTGCCATGGACGTTGTCATGGTTGTAAGCCAGTCACATGGATCATAATGTAAGGTAGATCAGTGCTGTCAATACCCAAGCCAAAGGAGACAGGAGGCTCAAACCAGAGAAACCAGGCCCATACATGCTCTACAATGTATCAGATAGAGTTGAGGCTCCATATGTTGGGAGGAACTTCTGGAAGGTGGTGAAGGACCAAATGACAGAGATTTAAGGCGTATTTGAGAATTTATGGGTCCTGGGGGAACATTACAAAGTTTACAGTATGATTCCAGAATATGCCTTGTGGTACGTTACTCAGTCATCGGGGACCTTCAAACATGACCTTGTCTTCCTCCCAGAAGCTTTCAACTTAGGCTACTGGGAACACTTTCAAAGAGTAAAATCGGTTTGATTCTACAGTGTTTTATTTCATTCATCCAACATCCAGTGCACATTGATGAAGTACCCATGGAGCTATAGGAACAGGGCCTGCAGGGCTCCCTGTGCAAAGCAAGGCACCTCTTCTGTTCAGTGGTTCTAAACTGTTCAGAAAAGATCACCACATACTGGCTTGTGAGAGGCTTTGCCCCATGACGTGGCTCTTTATTTCCGTCCGCGTCAGCCAATGCTTTGCCCTCTCCTCCCTGACAAGTGGCTATCTCTTTGATATCCCCAGTGTTCTTCCTTCAAAGAAGTGTTTAAACTCAATATTCTGATAAAGCAAGTGTCACTCTTCCCCTTTCATTTCTGTCCTTCAGAATACTGCACTTCTATATGATGAAGTAGAAAATCTCTATGAGAATGTTTGCCTCCTCCATTAGAGTGAAATGGGCAAGGATAATGTGTTAATGAATTTATAGATTAAACTTCACCTTCTCCTAAAGAGGATACTTCGGTGAACTTTTCCATTTGCACACATCAAAAAGTCTTTTAAAAGGGATGCTGGACATATCCGTTGTCCAGAGCTATTAGAGATGCAGGATGAGCAAACTGAATGTTTATTTGAAATATCTTCATCCAGCCTGAGTGTGAGCCTCGCTGGAATGAGTCACATCTCCTTGACTTCCTCCCTCCATTTATCCACAGGAAGGCCTCATTTGTCAGCTTTGTCCATATTCAGCCAGCTCCAGATGTTCCAAAAACAAACCATTAGAACCAGCAGCCCAGTGTTCACTGCACTTTCATCAATGCCTAGTAATCTATCTTAAGATGATGCCAAGGAATTCTTTAGAAGTGGAGATTCTCCCTTCTTGAATAGATATTCTTCCTCTTCCTGAAAGAGACACCTAACTTTTTTCTAGATTATTAGCAATTTCAGAAAAAACGTCAACAACTCAATTGTCAGGGAACAGAGAAAGCAGTGGTTTCAGGTTGCAATTTCTTTTCTCCTCACTCAGATGTGAAGGGGAGAATGCACTTACTTAACATCATGACTGGTCTTCCTCACCAGCATCTACTTCCCTAAACTTAAGCGTACCACTGTTGCAGTCTCTTCTGGTTTAGACAGCCACCTCTCAGTTAAACATTCTCTTTATTCCAAGGTGAACTCTCTCTCCAGGCTGGTGTCAATCGTCCGTCTTTGTCACCCCATCTTTTTAGGTAATCACTATTGAAAATACAGTCTTTATCACATGTAGACACACAGTGATGACATTGCCGCAGGCCCCTCCACTTACTATATTCTAGTTCCACCTTGAACTGTCATCCTCATGCTAAGTGTGGCTCTGTACTATGTAGCATTGAGCCACCCTGTGGTATCTTCATTAATTTGGCTTTGTACATATTATTCAAACACTAAAATACCTCGAGACTCCATTTCTAGTGACATTTCTCAGAACCTACGTTTTCTATCCCTTCTTAAAACTCACCCTCTAGATACTTGCCCTTCTTCTTAAATTATAAGTTTCTCAACCAGTGCAGACTCTCCCAAGCCTCTGATTCTTCCTGCTCTATGGAAGCTTTGATGATTTCAGAGCATATATGGGTCTGGTTTCTTTGGCCATAAACCACCACAAGAATCTCACTTGACAAATCCTGCCTTACTTTTATCAAATTAATTACATGTCATTCAGCAAATAGTTTTTGAATTCTTTCTACTAAGCCTCTTTGCTGAGATCTGTGGGAGGTACAAAAAATGATGTGGTCCTTTCTCTAAGAAGCCTACCATCAAGCTCTTATTTTTTATAGACAGACTTTTCCATTCTTCTTCTCTTTCCTTGTTCATAAGAGTAATGCTAGAGGGCAGGGGTAAGTCTGTGTTTCTCTTTCCCAAGAAAGGCAGTTCAGCTGGGGGTGGAGTGTAGGAGACAGGGAAAAAGACTCTGGAATTTCACCTCATGTGTGGAACGGGATGTGGAGGCCTGGACCAAGTGTGACCTGCAGGTCTCCTTAGGCAGTTGGCTAGGTTTTCACTGTCCTGCCTACTAAGGAGCAGTGAAGATTATCATTCATGGTGAAGCCAATTAGAAGATATATAATCAGAAGGACTTAGCTTTTCTTTTTGGAGACAGAATCTCAATCTGTCACCCTGGGTAAAGTGCACTCTTGGGCTCAAGGGAGCCTCTTGTCTCAGCCTCCCAAGTAGCTGGGACTATAGGCGCCTACCACAATGCCTGGCTATTTTTATTGTTGTTGTTGTTGTTATTGTTGTCGTTGATGCTTCAGCTGGCCTGGGCTGGGTTCAAATCCGCCAGCCTTGGTGTACATGGCCGGCACCCTACCCACTGAACTATGGCACTACCCTTAGCATTTTAATATAAGTTGTTACTTTAAAATGTGTTTATAAATAAGAAATCTTTATTGTGGAAACAAAGGGTCTATAAAAGAAAAAATTCCAAAATCCACCCAATATAGGAAGCTGTTGAATATAGATATATTTATAAGATATACTTCTCTTACTTCAAGCTTTACAAGTGAGAGAAAAAAAAAAAAAAAAAAAAAAGCCTTAGTACAGGTTAGTCCAGCACAGCCCAGAGTTCTAAATCACTGCCTTAGATACAGTGAAAAACACATTATTGCCATAACTAGGCTAAGGATTTAATATTTATTTCATTCTGCTTTCCCAGCCAAAATGAGATGGCCAGAGCCTGTATTTTCCCATTATTACATTAGCAAAGAACACTGAGCTTTATTGAGGAAATTGAATTAAATTAAAAAGGCAGCATTCAGCTCTAACTGGACTGGCACATACAATTAATTCTGGAACTAATCCTGAGGGCTGATCTCTGAGGAATGGCAGACTTTTGAGCTCATTTCTCCTTAAACCAGTATTTCCAGGAATGTCTATTTGCATAAAATCTCCAGGATACTATTTTTAATTTTCTTATGTTATTGAATTAACAAATTATTCTACCAGTCATTACCTCCTTCAGGGACTAGACAGTAGTCCAGCTGGGACATTACTCAGGGTCCTTGATACATCTTCCCATCAGCTCCACAGTTTCTTAATTCAGTCATTCTTTAGATCTTCCATCAAAGAATGATCAAGATCTTCCATTAAGGACTGGTCAGGTGAGATAGGACACAGCAAGTTTTCTTTAACCATTTTAGTTAAGATTCTACATTATTAATTTTTGTTTTCATCTGTGCCATCTTTAGCCCATCATCAGCAGAGAGTAAGTTAATGCTAACCAGGTAGAGAAATGCATTTTATCCAAGTATTTTAAGGCAACATATAAAACTTTATGTTTGGGGTGGCGCCTGTGTCTCAAAGGAGTAGGGCGCCGGCCCCATATGCCGGAGAGTTCAAACCCAGCCCCAGCCAGAAACTGTAAATAAAAAAAAAAAAAACTTTATATTTGAAAAGTTCAGACAGTTACCAAAATGGACAGAATATTGTAATGAATTCATATACACTCGGTACCCAATTTTTAACTCATACCCCATCTTGTTTCATTTTGCTTCCTCTTCCATATAATTTGAAGCACACCCCAGGCATCACAACCTTTGATTCATACATATTTTAGTAAGAATCCCTAAAAGGCTAAGGGGTCCTTAAAAAAAATAAAAAACCTTGGGCGGTGCCTATGGCTCAAAGGAGTAGGGCGCTGGCCCCATATGGCAGAGGTGGCGGGTTCAAACCTAGCCCCGACCAAAAACTGCAAAGAAAAAAAAAAATAAATAAAAAAATTTGCAAAACCATTACCATACATTAAAAATATTAGTAATTCTTACTAATCCTTAAACGTCAATGTTCAAGTTTCCAGGTGTTTCAGAAATCACTTTTTTGTGTGTGGTTTGGATAAAGTTTTAAATAGAGTCTGCTTGCGAAGTCCTCCTCTGTCATGCTTAGTTTTCTTTCTGTTTTGAAGGTATTTATTGAAGAAATTGGATTGTTTAACCCTAAGTCTGGATTTTGCTAATTACCTCCCATGGTTTCATTTGACAAGCTCTACTCTCAAATGGTTTTTTTGTTTTGGTTTGGTCTGGTCTGGTTTTGTCTGCACATGGGTTTTGGACCTAGAGGTTTGGTCTGACCTCATCTGTTGTGTCCCTTCCTGTCAGGAGGCACATACTGTCTTTCTCTCTGGGATGACCCCGGACTAGATCCATTCATTCATGAGGAGTAGTAAAATGGGATATTTTAATTTCATTATTGATTAGCAGGAATGATCAAAGAATTTTTAATAAGAGGGTACCTGGCACATAGGGGCCCAATATAGTACGTATTGAATGGGTTCATTTCCATAAGAACTTCGGTGACGTGGGGTTTGTTAGAACCTTGCTTGCTTAAGATTCAGAGATTACAATAAAGCATCCCTTTTCCTCCTAGAATTATTATCCTTCTCCATTTTGCATACAAAGCCTCTAACAGATTACTGAAGTAGCATTATATTTACCACTTTTAATATCTTCTGGTACCAATTTTTAAATGCAGCTGTTTTCAGACTTGCATTGGATTTATCCAGTGATTGCCCTTTCTCAGTCTTACACTAACTTGACATTCTTAACAGGAAGGAAGAGCAGAGGAACAAAGAACAGGAAAGCTAAGGAGGCCTGAATTGTGTCCCATCGTGGGGCTAACACCTTCTCGGACGATATAAGAGTCTTTACAATTGACTGAGCCTGTGACATGCTGACCTTGCAAAGACTTCCTAAAGATAAAGGTGGTAGTCTTACTAGACTCAAAGCTTAGCCTAGTTTATATCAAAACAACCTTGCCTTTCATCTGCCATTTGCTTGTATGCCTACTAAACAGTAAAAGAGCCTCTGTAAATACCAGCTTGATTTTTGCCCTTGACACAGTGTATATAAAATACCTACGGTGTGGGTAGATTTAGAAACACTGTGGACTTTTGTCTTTATTTTTCTGACAGTATAGAGAATATGATTACAGTAAATGTTCCAGTGCTGATAATTTTTCACAGGCATTGTAATCATGATGCACAAGTATTAAGTTCTTGTATTTACGATATAAGGCGTATGTATTATACAAAGAATTATACATTCTTTGCTGCTGCATATTTTGGCTTTTACTTATACACCTGGAAAGGACTATAACAAATATGCATTTCTACTATGTTCAGAGCACACAGCAGGATGCACAGAGTAAAACAAGTCTTTGGTGTGCTGTCTTCTGTGTATGATAGGAGGAATATAGATAGATCCTGAGGTAGGTCTTCTGGTGCTGGGTACCAGTTTTGAAATGCAGCTGTTTTCAAGCATATTTTAGATTTATCTACAGAGGAACGCTGATAATGGGCTTGGGTTTTCATTTTATTGAAATCAGTAGTAAATTTTCATGGAGGTTGAGAGTCAAGATAGGCTTTGAAAAATCAATAGGATTATATACTATGGAAGACTATTCGGCCATAAAAAGATGGAGACTTTACATCTTTTGTATTAATGTGAATTAAGTTGAAACACATTTTTCCTAGTAAAGTAGCACAAGAATGAAAAAGCAAGTATCCAGTATACTCAGTACTAATGTAAAGCCAGTAGATAAACTAATACATGCTCAAACAAGAGAAAAACTCAATTCAAGTTGAGATGAGGGGAAGAGAAAAGAGGGGAGGAAGGGGAATTAGGGTGCTCTCACCTAATGGTCACAATGTAAGGGTATAAGGCACACCACCTGGGTGCAGGACACAACTACAACAAGGACTTTCCCTAACAAAAGCAAACATTGGAACCTATTAATCTAAATTAAACAAAAAAATCAATAGGATTTGAAAAGATAATAAGAATGTTCCAGAATAAACAGCATGTGCAAAGATACCAGGGCTTACATCTTCAGAGCACGTTTAGGGGTGATTAAGGAATTCCAGTTTGACTAGCCTGGGAGGTTTCTTTAGGTAGGTATTAAATAACAGAAAGATGCTGGTGGGACTGTAATGATAAAGTCTAGTATCATCTAACTCCAATAAAATTTGTCCATATCACAAAATCTCAAAACCAGAGATGTTGGCGTGGATGTGGAGAAAAGGGAACACTTCTACACTGCTGGTGGGAATGCAAACTAATAGGTTCCTTTTGGAAAGATGTTTGGAGAACACTTAGGATCTAAAAATAGACCTGCCGTTCAATCCTACAATTCCTCTACTGGGTATATACCCAGAAGTCCAAAAATCACATTATAACAAAGATATTTGTACCAGAATGTTTATTGCAGCCCAATTCATAATTACTAAGTCATGGAAGAAGCCCAAGTGCCCATCGACCCATGAATGGATTAAAAAATTGTAGTATATGTACATCATGGAATATTATGCAGCTTTAAAGAAAGATGGAGACTTTACCTTTTTCATGTTTACATGAATGGAGCTGGAACATATTCTCCTTAGCAAAGTACCTCAAGAATAGAAGAAAAAGGGTGGCGCCTGTGACTCAGTGAGTAGGGTGCCAGCCCTATATACCGAGGGTGGCTGGTTCAAACCTGAGCCCAGCCAAACTGTAACAAAAAATAGCCGGGCATTGTGGCGGGGCCTGTAGTCCCAGCTACTAAGGAGGCTGAGGCAAGAGAATCACCTAAGCCCAACAGCTGGAGGTTGCTGTGAGCTGTGATGCCATAGCATTTTACCACTGGTGATAAAGTAAGACTCTGTCTCTTAAAAAAAAAAAAAACAACACATACACACACACAAAAACACAAGAATGGAAGAAAAATTATCCAGTGTACTTAGCCCTACTATGAAACCAATTTATAGCTTTCTTATGAAAGCTATAACCCAATTATAGCCCAAGAAGAAGGGGAAAGGGGAGAGGGAGGGGAGGGCAGTGGGGAGAATGGATGAAGAGAGGGTGATCGGTAGGACCACACCTACAGTACATCTTACAAGGTACATGTGAAATTTACTAAGTATAGAATATAAATGCCTTAACACTAAGAAAATGATGTGAAGCTATGTTAACCAGTTTGATGAAAATATTTCAAATTGTATATAAAACCAGCATATTGTGTCCCATGATTGCATTAATGTACACAGCTATGATTTGATTAAAAAAAAAAAAAAGACCTTCAATATCAAGTTGAGACATTGGCACTGAGCAATGGAGAGAGATTGAAGACTTTGAATGGGGGCCTGATGTGACCTGGTCAAACATCAACCAGTGTCAGGAATAGATCCAAGAAGAAAGAAAGGGAAATTGAAATCAAATCATTAATGTTAGAGAAAAGGAAGGTTTTGATAATCAAAACTGTAGGATTGGACAACTCAGTGAAAGGAAAAGGAGCTATGGAGACCGAAATCTACACTAGAATGATGTCAACTAAAAGAAAGGAGTGAGGAGAACAACTTTGATGTGAAATATGAATTTAGGTTTGCGGTATAACCATGTATAGAGGATTAAAGAAGGAAAATTCCAGGATGCAGCATAGAAATGAGATCAGGATACAGACAGCAACTTAGGAATTATCTGTAGAAAGATGGTAGTTGGAATCTACCTCTAAAAGATTCTCTATTCTAACCACTTCACCCTGAAACTCTCCTGCTGCCCCCAGCCCTTGTTTAAGTATATCATCTCTGACCTGGCCTATTGAAATATTTCCCAGTTAAAAATAAGTACTCCTGGTGGGGTCTCCCTCTGACCTCCCAGGCCTTTTTACAATCTGTAGTTTAGGCTTGTTCAATATTGAGGACAGGATATTGTCTATTTCATTTATTCCTGAAGATCCTGGCACGGGATGGACACTTAAACATTTTTTTTTCCAGCAAGGGTCAATGAATGTTACTACTAAAACATAAAGAAAAGAGTTGAAGAGAGAGAACTTTGGTGAACACCCTTAGGGCAAAGAAAAAAGGATGGGAAAGACAAATAGGCAAAGAACCAAGAGAAGGCAGGGCACAGAAGTGTGAGATTGCAGGGGGGGCAGTCATAGGGGTCTGCTGTAGGTGAGGAGGCAAAACAACAGGAAGAGCTGGCAGTGACCAATGCTTGCTCTAGGCCCAGGGCCTGACGCAGAATTGTTCAGTTAATCTGCACAGTAGGATTTCCTGTTACAGACCTGAGACAGGTGAGGGCAGATACTGGAAATGTTAGATACTTTGTCCATGGACAAACAAGTGGGGAAGCCACAAACCAGGCCACCTGGCTTCAGGGCAGAGTCTTGACTGCCCTCCAGCCTCTCCAGCTCCTCCAGCCCCTGCTAGCAGCAGGGCAGAGTCAGTTTGCAGGGTACTAAGGAGTGTGGCATTAGAGATGTAAGAGGAAAAGGAGGCCTGGCCACCGTGACCTTTGGTCACAAAGAGAGGACAGCAGCGCCTATCATTCTAAGTGAGGCTATGTCCACATTAGGCCCCCAAGTTTGCAGAAGCTATAAGAGCACTCTGCATGTGTCGCAGGCCATGAGAACCTGAGGAAAATGCTTATTTCAGGAACAAATAGTTTTGATCATGTCTTCGGGGTCTTCTACCAGCTGCTTTGACATTGACCTTTTTACTACATTCCAGTGTTATTATTGACTTAAAATAGTCCTTGAGGGAGAAGAAAAAGAAAATCTGACTTTGGCAATAAAAAGCATTACATTATTCCAAATTGCTTTCTGTTTTAAATAGTTTTGTGAATCATTCCTGTTCCTTTTTCTTTTTTTTACAAGTGGTGAAGTAAAGCCCCGCCCAAGCGAGATGGAAAGGCGCCTATGTTTGCCTTGTTACTTGTGTTTTGAATAGCAAATGCACAGATACAGAGCCCACGGTGACAATTAGGACAGGCACACATTCCGGAAACAAACATGCCCCTGACCAGCTGGGTCATGTCACAGAATGCCACTCACTCTTAAAGCTCACACGTGTTAAGGTTTTGGCAGATTTATCCATTTCTTTAATTAAAGAACTTGGGATGATATGAATCACAGAACTATTTTTTTGTTAATTGATGCAAATCTTAAAAACATGTGACTAAAATCTGTTCCCAGAATTTTTCATTGCAGAAGATTTTTAATTTGATTTAAAATATATGCAGATGTATTTATCTTTTTGTTCCTTAACATTTCTTATTGGGTGGTGGTTTTTCCTGAGCCATTCTCTAACTATAGTGATCAACTTTCACAGCAGGGATAGAATTTCTTTCTTTTTAAAGCCTTTCATTCTGAAAATAGGAGCCTTGGCCTCCTGAGGACAACTCAGCACCTTTCCTGGAGGCTGACAATCCAATTTAAGAGTGCAGAGGAAGTGAATAACTTCTCAAAAAATTATGTCACTTTTTTTAAATTCTCATGTCTGTAATCCTAGCGCTCTGGGAGGCCAAGGTGAAAGGATAGTTTTGCTAAGGAGTTCAAGACTAGCCTGAGCAAGAGGGGAACTCTGTTCCTACTAAAAATAGAAAAATTTAGCTGGGCATAGTGGTGCATGCCTGTTCTTGCAACTACTCAGGAGGCTGAGACAGGAGGATTGCTTGAGCCCAGGAGTTTGAGGTTGCTGTGTGCTATAATGACGTGTTTTGTGGTACATGGCACTCTTCCCAGAGCAAAAGTATGAGATGCTGTTTAAAAAAAAGATTAAAACTAAAATAACTGTCTTGAAGGTTATCCTTAAAAATATATGTTTTACTCTTTAAAAAATGTATATAGAAAATTTATAGATATATTTATATGTATATATTATACATATATATAAAACAAATATTTGGCCACTTGCAGCATCAGGATAGTTTCTTTCTTTATCCAATAAAGTTGGAGCACAGCCTGACTTCATATTCCCTGTAAAATGCACAGGTGCTCTTTGGCCTGTTTGTGGCCAGTAAAAGTGACTGTAAGTACAAACCAAATAGTTCAGTTTGGATTTTACATGAAAAATATAAGAAAAATTATTTTGTGAAAAGTAGCTTTTTAACAAGGAAAATTAATTTATGGATGCTTTGCCGAGGAAAATGCATTGCAGAAGAAAAACATGGTGTCAGGAATGCCTTTGGATCTTTACCAGTCCTAACCCAAGTCAATGATTCTGGATACCTGTTAGGAATATGCACAGTGTTGTCACAAAGTCTGATTAGAATCTGAAGGAAACATTTATACCATATATACTCGAGTATAAGCCGAGTTTTTGTGCCAAAAATTTGTGCCGAAAAACCCGAACTCGGCTTATACTCGGGTCATACAGGTTATTTGATTCGGTGCGCGCGCACCTAATCAAATGCACGTAGTCTCCAGTCGTCTTCTGCCGGCTGCTTGAGGGGGCGGTGCTTCAGCTCAGTCCACAAGTCGCGGCTGAGCTGAAGAGGTAGGCGGCTGAACTGAACTGTATTCCACTGAACTAGTTAACCCACAATCTTTAATGGCACATTTAATTAAGTGAAAACCCCATTTAAGGCAGTAAAGTCTTGTAAATAAATGTTTATAAATCCTGAATCCTTATAATCAGGGGTTTTGGAGTATAAGGATTCAGGATTTTTAACCATTTATTTACAACGCTTTACTGTCTTAAATGGTTTATTCACTTTATTAAAGTTGCCATT